>JACM01066863.1:0-38607 GCA_000787095.1 Periophthalmodon schlosseri
AATAAACTTGCCTTGCCTTGCCTGATCACCAAACTTATTTCTATGACAGCTCACTTCAAGTGGACAGAGGCCCGTGAATAGACATGCACACGCTTGCTTCCCCCATACTTTTCTTTCACCTATGGTTAAATACACCATAAGGACTGTACGAGCGGGTTGCAAAGGAGAAAAAGCTTTTTGAATGACAGATAGACCGAGGGTCACCTGCACAGACAGATGCAGGAGGAGACTGTCGCTGATATTGTCAGGTGAACGTGTCAAACAGCAGGCCTAAATAGAATGTGGGCTCTGTTGCCGTGGAAAATGCGGCAGCCATGTTGTGAGTAGAGGAACAACAAAATGATTGAAACTAATGTAAAAACAGTGCCATTCTTTGATTAAAGTGTTTAAATGGACATAAAACAGACGGTATCTGTGGTCCTAATAATGCAGAACACTATCTGTCTCTGTCAGGACATTTGTCTCTAAATTATGAAAATGAATATTCACCCTAAAACACTGCACTGGTCTGTACTTTATGCAGAATTAAGTCAATTAGTCAATACAGCATATGGATACAACCATTGATAATTATTCTTAATAATAATTATTCTACCTCACACCTATTACTATAAAAAAAATAATATATTACCTAAAATGAAAATATTTTTTCAAGATTGTTCACATGAGTATGGTAGAACATGGGCATTACATAAAAGTATCAATACAAAAAGGCCTAATTATCAAAGTATTAAAGTAAAAATTTTAATGAAAAAGCCCAGCTCCCTGTTAGAGTTCCTGAGTAGAATTCTACACTCACAACATGTCTGCTGGAACAGGACATTCTTTACTATATGTTACCAGGGCAACAGTCTCTCTTCCCTCATTACAGCTCACTGGGTACATGCACATGGCCTTCCCTTAGGATAGCCACCACTACACAGTATAGTGCAGTGCTTCTCATACCTTTCACAACACAATATATCCTCAAAGAAAATAGTTGGCCTTCTGAGCTCCACCAGATGAAGGTGAAGGGAGGGGTGGAGGGGCCAGGTGAGGGGAGGGGGGAACTGGTTTCACATTTGTCGTCTACTGGTAAAATCTAATAAACTTACAGATGGTAGCTTTAAAGAGGGGTTATTAAGCAAAATTGTACTTTTGGAGCTTTCTACCATGTTATAACATTGTTCCCTCATCAAAAACATGTCTGAAGAGGTTTTATATGACATCTCTGCACGTTTGAGCAATCTTAAAATCTCTCCCACACTATTTGAACCCTTCTCTGCCCACAAGTCTACGTCACCCATGCTCCTGCACTACAATTTCTGAAAAATATACAAAGGAAGGATACAAGGGGGAGTGACTTAGCGTTGGGACCAAAGGCAGGGGAGATTCATAGAATCAAAAACGAAACTGAAACTTATTAAACCTGTTAATACGTTCTTTTCTGCGACTATAGCATTTTCAAAACAATAAAAGGTAACATGGTGATCCAATATGTGCCATAGAAGTAAAATACCCCATCTTTAAGTCATTTTGTTTTCTTTCTGTTATGAAAGCCAATACAAGGCTGAAAAATGAGACTATAGTCCTCACTAGCTGTTTTGGAAGCGCTGACACATATTTGCCTACCACCAAAACACATTCTGAAGTGAGATCTAATCAATAAGGGATGATAATCAATTGAACTAACTCATCTCCAAAACCTTTAATGCCACTGATACAATAAGCTAACAACAGACTAATTCCAGTAAACCCTTCTCTAAATGAACTTAACCACATCAGAACCTATCCATGGTAGTTGTTAAAAACACTATTCTGTTACATAAATTAGTTCATTATGCAACTGCGACGGTAGTGTCGGCACCTCCGATGGATAGCTGCACATCATGTTAGCAGGCCAAAAAATGTTTTTTTTCATTTGCACCAAAATAACTATTCTATGTGTATCACTGATTAAGAAATGTAATTGAACAAGGAAGTAAGAGTGAAGTGGCCGTGTATCGGTGGCAGAAAATGGATGGAAACAAATGCTTTAACTAAAAATAAAGCATCAGACATAGCTTCGTAAACTGCAATCGATTTAAATTATGAACAAAATATATTTTTGTCTACATGTTTTATTGTGGATCTAATATCACTGACATGTATTTTATTTTCTTGGTTTCTGTATAGCATAAAAGGGTGACTCTCAATAAGTGTCCCAGAATAATACACAATCACTACGTTTACATGCATAGCAACCAAACCAAATCTGTGGTCCCCATTGAACATAAATCAATATCAATGCTGAACTGTCATACTCTGAGTGCTGCATGTAACAGTGCAGTCTGAGCACACTAGGAGCATACTAAGAAAGGCATTTAACTGCACAGAGCAAGAAACAGTCAGGCAAATATTAGATGTGTTTACACTTGTACTCACTCATTTTAGATCAGCAGTGACACAAATTATGCTCCTTCCACTTCAGACTCTTGGTGTTGTCTCACTGTTTGCAAAAAGCAAAACTACTAGAGCTTGGATGTGTTGCACTGCAGGCCAACTTGTGAACAAGCACAATCTAAAGCACATCTAAGACCCAAATGCTCAAAGGTCACGGGTTGATGCTTATCTATAGGCTGTTTGCAAACAGTGTTGGTCAGATGACTTCGCAAAGACAATCTGATTACTGATTAGTCATAAAAATAATTACACTGATTACTAAAAATACTTTAAGAAAAAAGGAAACAGCTCAGGAACTAAGTTATAAAAAGCATGCAATCCCCATCCTGTTACTTAAACTCATGTTAAATAAACAGCAGCAGAGTCCACATGTACAGTTCTCCATAAACCTATTTGTTGATTTTGGTTTTTGGCTGGTTTGCGTCTGTCACCAAAACAAGCGGTTATCCATCTTTCTTTACAACAGATTTATATGGTACACATTTTTGGGTGGGAAAATGTGGCATTACTAAAATAGAAATCTTATTACAGTAATTCCTTACTTTGTAGCTCGTTACTGCCCAACACTGTTGGCACAAGAATGAGGGATGCACTGATATATATTCATGCGATAGAGTAATATCGGTATCGGCCAAATACACGATACCATTTGGCCGATATTGCACACCAGTAACAAAAGGGTTAAACCTGCTGTTTCTTCGCAGACACAGGAAGACAACCACTCCATAGACAGAGCATGGATCATAGAGGCGTGCTAGTGCTGTGTTCCAACAGAGCAGGCTTAAACTTGTATTCAGTCTTTATTCTACGTCAAAAGATCCAGGAAGGACAAAGTTACGGTCTTTTAAAGGCTCTAGAAAAATGACAAAACAGTTGAATCCAGAAATTTACATACACTATATAAAATGACACATATGCATTTTTCAGACAAACTTTTCCTAGGATTACCAAAATTATTTCTATTTGTTAAATGCCAGAATAACGAGAGAAGGATTTTTTTAGACAATTTTTCATTACTTTCTTCAAAATCAAATGTTTACATACATTTCATTAGTATTTGGTACCATTGCCTTTAAACTGTATGACTTGGGTCAAACGTTTTGGATATCCTTCCACAAGCTTCTCACAATAGTTGGCAGGAATTTTGGCCCATTCCTCCTGACAGAACTGGTGTAACTGAGCCAAGTTTGTTGGCTGCCTTGCTTGCACATGCTTTTTCAGGTCTGCCCATAAATTTTCAATAGGGTTGATATCAGGGCTTTGTGATGGCCACTCCAAAACATTGACTTTGTTATCCTTAAGCCACTTTGTAACCAGTTTGGCAGTATTAGGGTCATTGTCCATTTGGAAGACCCATTTGTGCCCAAGCTTTAACTTCCTGGCTGATGGTCTTGATGTTGCTACAGTATTTCCAAATAATGTTCTTTCCTCATGATGCCATGTATTTTGTGAAGTGCACCAGTCCCTCCTGCAGCAAAACAACCCCACAACATGATGCTGCCACCCCCATATTTCACAGTTTGGATGGTGTTCTCAGGCTTGCAAACTTCCCCCTTTTTCTCCAAACGTAACTATGCTCATTATGTCCAAACAGTTCAATTTTAGTTTTGTCAGACGACAGGACATGTCTCCAAAAATGAAGGTCTTTGTCCTATGCATTTGCAAACTGTAGTCTGGCTTTTTTATGTTTCTTTTGGAGTAATGGCTTCTTCCTGGCAGAGCGACCTTTGAGCCCATGTTGGTACAGTACTTGTTTCACTGTGGATAATGACACACTCTTACCAGCTCCAGCCAGCATCTTCACAAGGTCTTTTGCTTTTGTTCTTGGGTTGATATGCACATTTTGGACCAAAACACGATCATGTCTGGGACACAGAACCCATCTCCTTCCTGAGGGGTATGATAGCTGGACATTCCCATGGTGTTTATACTTGCATATAATTGTTGGAACAGGTGAATGTGGCACCTTCAGGCACCTGGAAATGTTGTCAATAAACGTATCAGATGCTTCCAAAGACATGAAATCATCATCTAGATTTTAGGACGTAATGAAAAATTGTCAAAAAAAATCCTTCTCTCATTATTCTGGCATTTAGCAAGCAGAAATCATTTTGGTAATCCCAATTGACGTAAAACAGGAAAAGTTTAGTCTGACATCATGTCAGACAGTGAGAAAAAAATCTGTCTTTTTATATAGTGTATATAAACTTCTGGTTTCAGCTGTACATGTCATTAAATAAATGTCGATGTTTTCATTATTTGACTTTTTTCCCTCCTAAATGATGAGTTTACTGCCTCTAAGGTAGTTTTAGTTGTTAAAAGGAGCAGAAGAGAGTGTAGTGCCTGTGAGCAGAGCACAGGGGGCTGCGCAAGAGGGACTGAACTATCACTGCTGCTGCTACAGGAGGCAGAGCAATGTGATGATCACACAGATTGCAGAGGAAGAGAGAGAGACTATACTCTTATACATCTAAATAAAACAAGAAATTCACAGAATGGAAAGCGATTTTTACAGCGTATAGGCCTATCTTTAAACATAGTGCATAATTCAGGGTTGTCCGAACTGTGGCCTGGGGGCCAAATGCAGCCCTCGGACCATTTTTTATTGGCCCTCAGGACTTGGCAGTCATTTTTACAGCAAATTTAAGTATTTCTACCACTATAACTGCAATAAAACCACATTTCATTGTGATACAGACAGAAAAGTCTAAACCTTATTAAAAGGTACGGTAGCTCTGTCAAAACTATGTAAAAAGCATCCATTTGAATGATCTGCTCTTGACTAACCTGTGGCCCTTTGCTTCAAATATCTTAAAATCTGGCCCTTGCTGAAAAAAGTTTGGACACCCCTGGCTTAATTATAGAACTATCAAACGTTATCCTTTTTTCCTCAAAGTGAAGGGTATTGCTCAAACCTGTTCTATACAATTTGAAAATATGTGTTATCCTAATTTTAGAAAGATAAAAAAGATTAAAAAAAAAAAAGATAAAAAAAAAAATAGGAAACTTTACAACAATAGTTTTTTGTTCACAATGTACAAAAGTTATTCACCATTATATCTACAAAGTGCAGTCATGTAGTAAGTGGTCTGGAGAAACGTCACCAAAATTGGATCAAGAGCGTACTCAGATGAATTCTCGTTATTTTTGTGAGTTCACAAACTCACAAAAATCACGATAGTTATTATAGCGAAAATACAGACTATTTGTGAAAAACATGTAGAGGGAACTATTTTGTGCATTTGTGGACATCGGCTTTTCTCTCAAATCGATTTAACTAAATGGCTAAACGGCTTATTGCTCTGTTTTGATGCCACAATGTATTTGTATGAACATTCCAATCATTGTAGATATAATGGTGTGTAAAAGTAATCAAAACCAAAGTGCAATCATGTAATAAGTGGTCTGGAGAAATGACACCAAAATTCAATCAAGAGCGTACTCAGAGTAACCTGTGCGTGTAAACCTAGTGACTGCTTCAGAAGATGTCCTTTTCTGAATGTGTGGTGCGTTGTTGTACTCACAGTTTCCTCCAGGGCGGCACTGCGTCCGAATGAGCAGGTGAGTACAGTGAGGCAGTTGATGAAGGACGTGAAGAGGTCAGGTGGGAGCGCAGTCAGGGTACTGCGGGGGAACATGCTGATCAGGTTAGACATGATGTTAGCGATGCCCATGGCCTCTAAGTCCTCCATCTCCATCCTGCAAGCATCACACACATGAACAACATGTCCTATCAGACAGTAGGGCTGAACCATCCTGCAAGCACTACACACATGAACAACATGGCCTAATACCAGACAGTAGCGCTGAACCAGCTGTTTTTCAATATTTTGGACAAAGTTGGATTAGATCAGGGCTCTGTATGGTGCGGCTCTCCAAGCATTGATTGGCATGACAATGTTATTTCAAGTGCATATGACCGCTTAGACAACTCATTTCACCAAAACTTGATGATGGATGATGATATTTACTAAAATTGTTTTGGGCTTTTTTGGTAAAGTTTATAAATGGCCGTGAACTGTAGATATGACATACATAGAGGTAATTCCATAACTGTTACCTAGCAACCATAATGTTAACAAGGGACAAAACTTGTCTAAATTACACAATAGTTAGGATTAGACTGATAAAAATGGATTACTATCCAAATTAGATAGACTTTAGTCTATCCAAAATGTCTCTATTTTAGTGGCAAAACTAAATCCGTTGTTCATTACAACAATTTGCTGAACTGCGTTTTAGAAGCCATTCAATCTCTTTTGTTTGCAACAGGCGACGCTGTAGAGTGATAAAACAGTGCTTCCAGAGCCTCTAAGCAGTCCCCATAAAGGAGGCGCGTGCTGGTGCTGTCCTGCGCCGGTGCTGTCCCGCTGCACATAGTTGTCCAATGAGGCCATAGGAAAAACAGTCTGAAAATAGGAGATTACAGCGCAGATCCCATTGGTCACAATCACACGTGTTATTTATACCTGAGCCTTCATGCAAACCACACACACTCATTTACACAAGTTACTCATGAAATGGAGCCACATATGTGTTTGTGAGAAAAAGACCAGGGATCCAATATACATCTACAGCAGGGACCAGTGAAGAGCAGTTTTAACTGATCCAGCAAGTTTGGATTTTAAAGGGCCCATATTAAGCTGTTTTCTGGTCTGTTATAATGTTGTTTCCTCATCAAAAAATCCCTTAAGTTGTATTTTGTTTCATTCACACATATTTAACACACAAACCCTACATATTTAGGCTGTGTTCTTATCAGAAAACACTCTGTTACACCTTGTGATGTTATGTGGTAATACAGGAAGTGCTCCACTGTGTTTTTAAACTCCATACACCTTGACTAAAAGCATTTGAAAGATTTCAGCCCTGGAATTGTCATTCTCTACTGAGCAAAAGGTAAAGGGTAGCTGTTAACATGAAAACTATGATTTTCAACATTAAATCACAGTACTTTCTTCTATATATTTATATCTGTGTAATACCTCAATCGTCCAGGTATATTCCATAGTGGTTCAGGGACACATACTAGTCTATGTGGTCTTACATTATTCTGATACAGCTCAAGATCATTGTAAAGCTATTCAGAAGAGGTTAATTTCTGTCCTGTGAATAGCATCTGCCTTTAGCTTTAATAGAAAGCCTGAAGCCATCTCACAGCAGTAGTGTTCTGGAGTGTGTGGTGGAGTTTGGAGGCACTGACCCGTTGATCATGCCGAGCAGCCCCTCCACCATGTGGGCCAGGTAGGACACCTGGGCGCTCTCGTCGTGGAAGATGGGCCCATGCATGGATGCCAGCTGGGCTAGGCACTGCAGTGACTCCTGGGCCATGTCAGAGTCTTCACGGACTTTCTTGTGCACCTAAGGACAAGTAGACACAGCACAGGGACGTGAGAATCATCATCTAAATGCATTTCAATCTGATTTCTAAACAGGCCTTTTTAAAAACAAAAACGTGTTTATGGATTAGAAATTGCTGTTTAAGCACTCTTAAGAACTCCTTTTACTTCTTTTTGTGAACCGTGTCTGAAATATTTCATTATTTAAAAATTGTATTTTGGGTGAAAGCACAAACCGTGCCTCTTTTAACCAAGCGCCTCTGATTAGGAGGAAATAAAATATGTTGCTTTTTTTTTCCAAACGATTTTGCTGAATGAAAAGTAGAAATGGCAAAAGAAAAAAAAATGCCAAAAAGGTGCTAGAAGACAAAGGGGGGGATTTAACAGGCTGTGCTGTGATAATACTGGGCACATGTGAGGAGCACACAGTGCCTCAGGCCTCTTAACTTCAATCAGCTGATCATGTTACACAGATATCTCAAACACAACTTAAACTTATACACAACTGAATGCTCAATTTTGGATTTTAGCTTTCCTGTAGTCACAGCTATGAATGGGTGGAGAAACATTTTGCTTTCTAAATATGGACAATCTCTTTTTTTTAGTTCACAAATACAAAAATACAAAATACAAAAATGTTAAATTCAAAACAATTTTGGAGCGTAGGTTCATTCATTCATTTATCTTCATTAACCCAAGTCATATTGGCAAATGAAAATTGGTTCTCAAACACTTGACCCAGTTAAATAAAGGTTAAATACAAAAATTTAAAATGTAAAATAAAAAAATGTGTTATTGCTTTGCCTGAAATTTATCACAGTATGGTATCAAACATATCTATTTGAAGATAACAGTCAGATCTGTGGAAAGGTGAGGCTGTTCACAGTAAGGATGTCATGTCATGGTACTCTTCAGGCCCATGTCTCCATGAAAAGCTTCCCACCAGAAAAGTTACATAGTGCACTTTGGAATTGAAAATCTATTTAACATGCTCGCTGGGGGCATAGTGGTTTAAGGCATTGCACATATGTGGTTGTACCACCTCGGCATTATGGGTTTGCTTACTGGTTTCCGAATGTCGCTACACTCTCTGTCCTAATTTTACCCTACAGCTGTCCTGTCCAATAAAGAAAAAAAATGATCTAATGAACAAAGGGTATACATAGTACTTACAGTACTTACAGCCTATGAACAAACTGTTCCAAATGTCCAAGAATGAGACGAGAGCCAGAGCCAAACTTGAGCTCCTCAGCTGGAAGCCATGGTCCAGGTCACAGCCATCTCTCCAAAGCACCAGGGTGATTCAAGAGGGCTCTGTGTTACCATCTCCTGGAGTGAGGACCATTCCAACATCCCAAAACATTCCGATTAAAAGGAGACTGGACCAGTATTTTCCACATCCTCAGGTAAGAGTGACTTCTACATGAAAATACACAATTAAAGACTAGTCCGGTAGAGGCAGCATCTCCAGGTCTCCACAGAAATCCTGTTGTTGTCGGGGTCTTTAAGAAGCAAATTCACCCAGGACAACAATGAGAGATCAGGCTACTTCAGGTGTTTTCCAGAATGGTCCAGGAGGCCTCAACTGCCCTGGTTGGCTGCACAGGTTTGCTCTGTATTTTGCCTTGTTGCTCAGAATGGACGCTTGAAGGGTGAAGAGAGCTGTCTGTGGAGCGTGAGGTCCTCTTTAGGGACAGGGCCGATATGGGGCTGATACGGTGCAGATATGGGGAGAGATGGGGAGGGATCCATTGGTGGTGCAAGGCCAAAGAGGCGCGTTGCTATGAAAAAGCAGCTGGGCAATGCTGAGTGCCACCCCAGATATGTCAGAGTGACTATAGTTAGAGGGGTTTGTGTGGCGGTCGGACAGGAGCGGACAGGGGTGACAGGGCAAGTATACCTTTAAACATCTCAACTATGTGTGGTTCTTCTGCCACACATGTCCACTCCCCAACATGGGCAAAGGCTGTGAAGAATGGCATCTATGGAATGGTTCTTGGTGATCATTTTTATCCACTTATTATTTATGAATTATTTTTAGATTAAAGCACGTGATATCATACACTCACATGGCAGGCATTAGACTTGAATTTCAATTTATTTTTGTAGGGACTAACATCACAACTAGGACAGAACTTAACGAAAGAGATTCTTGGTGGACCAAAGACATGTGCTGCCAGTGGACTAAAAAAAGGGCTTGGCAAAAGTGTATGTGTATGTATGTATATACATATACATATACATATATATATATATATATACATACATTTTATATACATACAGAAGGCATAAACTATATAAAGCAAGATATATGATTTAACTTTTTATGCCTTTGCTATAGAATTCCAAAGTCCATTATACTTAGAGCAGCCAAAATGTACTTAGTACTGCAGAATAAGACTCAGTGATATGCTCCAAAAAAAAAAAAAAAAAGTACCAGATTAGTTTTATGTGTCCACGATGGAAAAAAAAAAAATTGGCGCCACCTCCTCCTAGCTCATAATGCATGGTTGGATATCAATGATCTTTGACAATGACAAACAGTTTTTCATCCCAGTTAACCAAAACTTATGTATTTTTATGACAAAGGTTGGATGTTGCCACGGCAACACGATTTTAAAAAGAGGTAAGTCGTTGGCTTTTTTGTTCAATATGGCTAGAAGGATGTCTGTGCAAAATTTCAATTGTCTTTAACAAAATTTTGTGGCCCCATTCAAAATTTCAAGGGGGTGCAATTTTACATCATAGCTATACAAATTGTACATCATTGCATTCATGACATCATTGCGCCCAAATGTTTCATCGAGCCCAACTCAATTTGATATCTTCTGTGCGGAAGACGCATGTTTTTATGGTTTTCAAAATTCCCAGTGTTTTGCAGGTTAGCCACACCGACATTTTAGAATTCATCAAAAATCTAAACAATGATCTTTAATTGCATATGGGTCTAGGTTATTTTGAACAGTTTCCTAGCCTTTTGAATGAAAATCCAAAGTTGAGGTATTCTAAGTACGAGGGGTACAATTTTTCAAAAAACAAGTTCCACCTAATATGACCGACTTCCTGTTGGGTTTAAGTTGGGGGTCAAAATAATAATTTTCTGCCATTATTTTAGCAATAGCTAGAATAATTTGACTTTGTCACATTGTGTCCCATTACAAATAAGCCCTGTGTGAATTTTTTTACAAGCCCAGGACAAATAGATTCTCTTACATGAATTTTTTAAAAACACAATCTTAAGAGGGGCTAGAGAGCCACTTTGTTAGATAGGGGCTTCCACTGTGTTCAAATCTAGACTCAAACCTGCTCCGTTTCACTGTGCTTATGACTAAAAGGACTTTATCTGCACTTTTCTCTTATATTACGCAAATTCACACATGTTTGAGTAACCCTTTATTATTAGTCTGTCTGAATCTGATGATTTTGATTCAGTTGCAGTATTGTCATGTGTATATTGTTTGTCAAACTTTCTTTCTCCTCACTTTGGTTTGGAGATTGGGGATGTTCCTTTGGTGACAGTGAATCTGCCAATGACAAAAGTGGAGAGTGAGAGTGAGAGAGTGAAAGAGAGTGAGAGAGGAAAGGAAAAAGAGAGCGAGGGAGGGAGGAGCAGGCGTGTGCCTCTCCATGCGCAGCAGGTCTGTGGCAGCTGAGCCAGACAATACCAAAAACATGAAGCTTGGGGGCAGCGGACCCAGACAATCCCAAACACATGAGCCACTAGAAATACCAGAGAGACAGCAGACACAAGGTCAGCCTCGTCCCAGCAGACCTCCCACCCAAAACCACACACTCTGCTCCAGACTGGCCACAACAAGGCACCCGCAGGCACCATAGGCTACTCACTTATATGCAGAGATGGGTAGAGTAGCCAAAAATTTTACTAAGAGGTACATTACTTCAAAAGTAGAAGTACAAAGCAGTGGTCTAAGAAATTACTCAAGTAAGAGTAAAAAGGTATTTGGGAAAAGTACTACTCAAGTAAGAGTGTCTTAAGAAGTAATGGTCAGGACTTACCTTCTGATTTATAATTTAAAGTTAATGTAATTAGGACTAAACATTAAATAATGCACAAAATCTGGTATTTTCAAAGGACAGACACAAAAAATGAGACAAACTAAATCATATCTGAAGGAGCAGTGCAAGAAACACAAATGTTCAAATAATTTCATATTGTCAACATAAAGCTTTTATCACTTGTAGACTTACTCACAGTGGGAAGAGGAACCACAACTTACTTACTTCCATAAAAATATTACTCAAGTAGGAGTTAACGTATGCTGCTAGAAAAGTACTCTGAAAAGTACAATTTAGAACAAAAAAAAAGTAACTGAATAAATGTAAATGTAAGTACTATCCACCTCTGCTTACGTGTCATCATAATATTCAAATTTCTCAATTTGAAGAAAATCTTTGATACCACAATGATCATTTTAAAAATTTTGTTACAATAAAATGGAATCGTTAAAAGCACTGTACCTGATTTTTACTGTCTTAAAACATAAAAAACAGAACTAGTTCTAAGTTTTAAACTGTTTGCAGTTGTCCAAGGTTATTCCTCAATTACCTGCATTCAGAGTATCCCAATTATACTCCTCCTGTGATTAGTTTACAAGCATTTTTCAGAACTTTCAGAGGCCAGAGTGGAGTTTTGCCATAACAATAATGCCAACAACAATTAGCATGCTAAGTGCCCATGTACATCCTGATTATTGGACAGTATAACGCTTTATCTTGACCTCAAGAGCTGCTTATACAATATATCTGACACATTTCTGTGCATATCTGTGCAAGACAACTTTTGCACACACAGTGCCTTTAACTCAAGCACTTTCAATTTCAAATATTGCTATTCTAAAACTACATATAAAAAAATACATATTCGTCCCATTTAGTTTTCAGTTTTCTAGTATTGTGTGGTGTGGGGGAGATGGCTGCATTGGTGGTTTTCAGATTCTAGAATGCGATGTCATACTCAGATGGGGGATAAGAGCCACTTTTTCCTATTGATTACGTTGTACTTTGCCATGAAATATCCAAAAGGTAAATTCACAAATGTTTAATCTGATGATTAGTGACTAGACCTCTTAACTTCTTGTATTACAACAAACATCTGCATTGTAACAATATTCATTTTAGCTGCTGCCCATCTGTATTAAATATTATTGGTCTATAGAATGTTGTGATGTCATCTGACACCCAGCAGTATTACCTGTAATGTTCTCACTTCTCTAGTGGAGTGTGGGGGTTAGTTAGAGATAGCTGTATATGCTTTCTAAGAGGTGCACATGTTCTCAGGTCTGTAATGGAGTGTCGGGGTTACTAAGAGATAGTTGTACATTACCTGTAAGAGGCGTACATGTTCTCAGGTGTCTAATGGAGTGCGGAGGTTACTCACGGTGAAGAAGAGGTCCATGATGCGTGTGTCTAGCAGCGCCTCCCTCCAGGACTCACTGGGCTTGAGCGTCACATTCTGCGTGGCCTCGAACATGGCGATGTAGTGTCGTCCCAGTGCGAAGCAGGGGGTTAAGGCCAACAGCGGCATGGCACAGGGCTGAGGTGGTCAGGGATCTGGGGGGCTCAGTATGTCACCAGGGCTAGTGCGATTATAGGACTAGTGCAGTCAGTGTTAATGCAGTGCAGGATGTGGGGGCTCAGTATGTTACAAGGCTGAGGCAGTCAGGGGTGTGGGGAGCTCAGGTCAGAGGCTTATACACTGGTGCCATGCCCAGCTGCTCCTGGAGATTCCTCTGCAGCTCACACTCCCTCCCTCCTCGCCTTAAGTCAAGGCTCATAAACTAATAAAGTCCCATCAATGAAAAATAAATGACACACTGGACCAGGGACGTTACCATAATACGTGTATGCTAGTATTATAAGAAAAAGCATCACCATTTCACAATTATGTGTGCAATTGACTCAAAAAAATTTGATCTTTAATTAGCTTTGACTCACTTTGTGTAATAGATCGTACTTGTGACCAGCTTTATAAAACCATTCAGGAGTTTGTTTTTGTTTTTTTTTTTGTGTTACAATTTATACAATTACAATTTATGATTAGATTAATTGATAATCATGAAGAATCACGATTAAGCTTGACATTGCTGCATTGGACAAATATCTCTGGAATGAAACGCTACAATACAGTATTACTGTATTGTATTTGTGTGTTTTTGTGTGTTATTGTATTGTATCGTGTTTTTGCATGTTTTGTTTTATAAGACTGCACTTTATATTTACTTTGTACAGCACTTTGGGCAGCTGTGGTTGTTTTTAAATGTGCTTTATAAATAAATTTGACTTGATTCGCATAAGTTGCCTTTCCTCACACACAGGACTGCACTGGCCCTTGCAAAATTACACTTTTCTATTCATATCGCAATGCTTCATTAAAGGTACAGTATGTAGTCTGCACTCTGGCTGGTTTAAAAACTGTACCTGGATTGCCAGTGCCTTTCCGGGTTAGAACATTTGGAACTTGATAGATTTTTTTAGCTGATACTTGACCTGCTGCTGTGGCCAATAACCGATATTTGGCTTTTAAAATCCATAGAAATGAACTTTTCACATTTGTAAAAAAAAAAAAAATAAAATAATAAACAAAATGTATCTGTAATCTGGGATACAAAATGTTTGTGTAAACATACAGCCATAAAATTTCTATTTTGACTCATTAGTCCGTTCAAAAAGGGAACACAGAGAGTGGGGCAGTGCAAAAAAACTGGAACCAATATATCGCCCATCCCTAACTCAAACATGCATGAAACAAGCTAAATACAACTTCGAGACTGTAAATGAGAAGAGAAACAATTATTGCATGGTTAAAAGCTAGTCGATTTTTTACAATGTTTCCTTTAATCAATCATGACCCTGATACACACCCAGCCCCAGTACATTCACAGTGCTTGTCCACTGAAAAGCCCAGTGAGTTAGTGCTGGACTGAAGGACTGAACATGGACTGACTAGGACAAGTGGCTGCATGTGGTCAAAGGTTTTCAAATGACATCACCTGCTGCCATCTTGACCTCTCTGTGGAACTGATGAGAACAGAGGCCGGCACACCAGTGAGCACAGGGCCGCATCCATCATGCCAACAGTTTGGTTAGTCACCGGAGCTCCTGCATGCTTCTCATTCCAGCCTGGCCTCACAACTCAACACTCCAACCAAACCTTTTTTGAGGCTCATTATTTAAAGGTCCTATATTTCACAAAATTTACTTGAGCGTTTTAGCCTGTTACCTCCTCAAAAATATACCTGGATTTGTGTTTTATTTCATTCACACATGTTTGAGTAACCCTATATTATTAGCCTGTCTACATCTCCAAAGGTCAAAATGCTCTGTTCCACCTTGTGATGTCATGTAGTGGTAGTTTTCAAGTTAACGGCTACCTTTGACTTACCTTTTTATTCAGTAGAGATTGGCAATTCCAGGGCTGAAATTATCCAAATGATTCTAGTGAAAGTGCATGGAGTTTAAAAACACAGTGGAGGACTTCCTATATTGCTTCCTGTGTTTTCAGTTTGAGAGAACATGGAAGTTAAAAACACAGTGGAGGACTTCCTATATTGCTTCCTGTGTTTTCAGTTTGAGAGAAGACATCAGCCTAAACATGCAGTTTTTTTGTGTTAAACATGTGTGAATAAAACAAACCTTTGGCCATGTTTTTTGATGGGGAAACATAACATACAGTTGAAATCAGAAGTTTACATACACTATATAAAAAGACACATACGCTTTTATCCTTACTGTCTGGCATGAAATCAGGCTAAATCTTTCCTGTTTTAGGTCAATTAGGATTACCTAAATTATTTCTATTAGCTAAATGCCAGAAATAATGAGAAAAAAAAATGTTTAGACAATTTTTCATTACTTTCTTTAAAGTCAGAAGTTTACATGCAGTAAGGTTACTATGCATTTAAACAATTTGGGAAAACACAGATGATGATGTCGTGTCTTTAGAAGCTTCTGGTTCATTGACAACATTTGAATTAATTAGAGACACACCTGTGGATGTATCTGAAGTCACACTTGAAACACATTGCTTCTTTGTGTAACATCATGGGAAAGTCAAAAGAAATCATCCAAGATATCAGGAAGAGAACTGTGGACTTGCACAAGTCTGGTTCATCCTTGGGTTTCCAGATTTCAAGATGCCTGAAGGTGCCACGTGCAAACAATTATACGCAAATATAAACACTATGGGAATGTCCAGCCATCATACTGCTCAGGAAGGAGACAGATTCTGTGTCCCAGAGATGAATGTGCTGTGGTCCAAAATGTGCATATCAACCCAAGAACAAAAGCAAAAGACCTTGTGAAGATGCTGGTTGAAGCTGATAAGAGTGTGTCATCATCCACAGCAAAACGAGTACTGTACCGACATGGGCTGAAAGGCCACTCTTTCAGGAAGAAGCCAGTACTCCAAAAGAAACATAAAAAAGCCCGATTACAGTTTGCAAATGCACACAGGGACAATGACCTTATTTTCTGGAAACATGTCCTGTGATCTAATGAAACTAAATTAAACTGTTTGGTCATAATGAGCATAGTTACGTTTACAGGAAAAAGGGGGAAGCTTGCAAGGCTGAGAACACCATCCCAAGTGTGAAATATAGGGGTGGCAGCATCATGTTGTGGGGTTATTTTGCTGCAGGGGGGACTGGTGCACTTCACAAAATGGATGGCATCATGAGGAAAGAATATTATGTGGAAGCAGCATCTCAAGATATCAGCCAGGAAGTTAAAGCTTAGGCACAAATGGGTCTTCCAAATGGACAATGACCTGAAGCATACTGCCAAACTGGTTACAAAGTGGCTTAAGGATAACAAAGTCAATGTTTTGGAGTGACCATCACAACACCCTGATCTCAATCCTATTGAAAATTTATGGCCAGATCTGAAAAGGCATGTGCAAGCAAGGCGGCCTACAAACTTGGCTCAGTTACACCAGTTCTGTCAGGAGGAATGGCTAACTATTGTGAGAAGCTTGTGGAAGATATCCAAAACGTTTGACCCAAGTCATACAGTTTAAAGGCAATGGTACCAAATACTAATGAAATGTATGTAAACATCTGACTTTGAAGAAAGTAATGAAAAACTGTCTAAAAAAAAATCCTTGAAAGTAATGAAAACTGTCTAAAAAAAAATCCTTCTCTCATTATTCTGGCATTTAGCAAATAGAAAGAATTTTGGTAATCCTATGACCTAAAACAGAAAAAGTTTAGTCTGATTTCATGGTGAGGGGAAAAAAAGCGTTATGTGTCTTTTTATATAGTGTATGTAAACTTCTGATTTCAACTGTAGATCAGAAAACAGCATAATATGGGCCATTTAAAATGTGTAACTAATTTATCGTGTAATTATTGTAAACAAGCTCATTTTGTTTTCTTTTCTTACAGATTATATTGTAAAAAGCATTAAGCACCAGGACTGAATATGCTTTGGTGATCCGTTTCATTTCACGGAATGAAAAAAACTGTTCTAAAAAGATGCATACGGAAAAGAATGCATGTTCATAGATGAATTACATTTCTGTGCTGTGCCAGATGCACACTGCCAGCTCAATCCTTGTTATCTTTGCCTACATTATCAGAGGTACAACTGATACTATGCAGCTGTCATCAACATTTCCTGGGGGTGTGATGCTAACTGTAGGCACTGCTCTGTCTGAAGCATTGTTACTCAAGTTAGACTTTAATCTGAGCTTTGTTTTAACACAATCTCACCAGAAAGAACTGACTTAGCTAACAGTTCAGTTGTTTTGTACAGTTAAACATGTTCCTCTCAAAGCTCAGCTAGCATTAGCAAACAGTTTTTCAGTTAGTCACTTTCACCATGAACGCTCATATTGATCACAGGCTCCTGAAAATGTGTTATTTAAATCCATTTTGTATTTTTTCTGGAGTTTTAAATTTGACAGTGCTTATTAATGTGTGCATTGTGTCTCCATGGTAACGGCGGAGCATTCCACCAGAGATACATGTAGAACACCCCCAGCGTGATGTCACTGCAAAGTATCAATACTCCCTATAGCGGAAGCATAGCCAGACTGGACTGGACTAGACTTGAATGGACAATATTATCACAATGCTTTGAGGGTTCATGGGTCCCATACTGATAGTAAATAAACTCCTCCTGTGTTAGAACTCCAGCTTCTGGCCTTTTCTCATCAACTCTCGACTACTACAATTTATTCTACAACATGTGAATATCAACAATGTACTAAAGGGCAAACAGTTTTCAGTTAGTCACTTTCACCATGAACGCTCATATTGATCACAGGCTCCTGAAAATGTGTTATTTAAATCCATTTTGTATTTTTTCTGGAGTTTTAAATTTGACAGTGCTTATTAATGTGTGCATTGTGTCTCCATGGTAACGGCGGAGCATTCCACCAGAGATACATGTAGAACACCCCCAGCGTGATGTCACTGCAAAGTATCAATACTCCCTATAGCGGAAGCATAGCCAGACTGGACTGGACTAGACTTGAATGGACAATATTATCACAATGCTTTGAGGGTTCATGGGTCCCATACTGATAGTAAATAAACTCCTCCTGTGTTAGAACTCCAGCTTCTGGCCTTTTCTCATCAACTCTCGACTACTACAATTTATTCTACAACATGTGAATATCAACAATGTACTAAAGGGTTTGTGAAAGGTAGGAAAAAGTTAGAATTTAAATATTAGTTCACAGTTTGAAGGTAATGGAGCTGTTTTCACAATTATTATTGATTGTTTGTCCTTTATTTAAACAGGATAGTCTCAATGAGATTAAGAATCTCTTTTTCAGAGGAGTCCTGGCATCAGAGGGGAGGAGCCTATTGTACATGTTTTTAGCGGTGGGGAAACTGGAGCACCCAGAGGAACCCAACACAAGCACAGGGAGAATATGCAGACTCCACCCACAAAGGCTCCGCCTGCCGCTCAAGAACTGAACTCAGGACCTTTTTGTTGTGAGGCGAGAGCACTAACTGCTGCACCGTGCCACCACTTTTAGCATTGTGAGAACACTGCTGGTTTGAGTCATCTTTATTCTCCTGTATTCAAAACGTCATTGCTCTGATCTACCCCCATTTTCACTGCCACCAGTACACACCCACTACTCTGTACTTCTAATCTTATTTTCTTAATTGGTGATACATGTAGTATTCTGCTGCATCACATATTAATTTTGGCACAAATGAAAAAAAAATATCCGCTGCTTGCAAGAGTTATCTGCAGCTATCCATACAAGGGGCTGACAGCATGCTGTGTGTTGGTGTGATGACATTTACGGCGACGTATTGTAAAGGAGCAAGTGGGAATTTGCTCCCATTGGGCACCGGAGTGTTCTATTGCAGAAGTCAGTGTACTTGTTTCTTTTAGTAATTTTAGATCAATACGATTTATAATGTCCAAAAGACAACAATGATCCACGAGTGTCATAGATTATAACTATATAGCAAACACAAGCTATATAACCCATATATAACAAACATATAGAGCAAGTTGAGTAAAAAAAATATTTAGGAATAACACTGGATTCTACTCTATTCAACTGAACTTTAAAAGTCATGTCAAAAACCTCACATCAAAAATGAAGGCAAGCATTAACTGCTTCAGGATGATCAGAGAGGTCTTGTCTTTTGAAAGTGTTAATACATGTCATGTCTCAGCTGTTATACTGCACCACTGTCTCAGACCAACCCAACCACATTAAAACAATTGTGCTTCTAAAATTTTAGACAAAAAGCCCATCAGTTTTCAAAGCATACATTTTTTTTATTTTGATAATTTCTGTAATTTTAGCTATGTAAAACTTATCTTTAAATGTTTGAATGGACTGGCTCTTGAACCACTCTGTAAATTTGTAAATGTAAACTGTCCACAAGCCACAGCACAGGGGGACTGTAGAGCGACAGCATAGGGGGACTGTAGAGTTCCTTTCTGTAAGACGTCTTTTGCTCAGATTGTCTTCGCAGTGAAAGGAGCTAAACTTTAGAATTCTTTACCTGCTCACATGAAGACTATCACCTGACTGTCCACCTTTAAAAAACAGGCAAAGTCCTGGCTTCAGCAACAGCAGCAATGTCACCATGTGTAAATTGTGTGCGTGAAAGAAAGAGTATGGGGGGCAGGGGGAGAGAGGGGGCTGAGAAAGCATGAAATGTGAGTGTGTGATATTTTGATATTTGATTCTCTTGGCAAATTCACTGTATTTTATTGCTTTTCTACAACTAATCCCACTGATTTTAGTGAAATCTGAACAGTTTTAAAAGCCCTTCTGGGGACTGGTGTATGCCCAGGCTATAAACACTGTGATACCCGTATCAGATTACTGAATTGTTGATCTGTGTTTGTTGTATCTGTCCCTATTCAAATAAACATAAAAATAAAAGAGCAATATGTCTTTTTTAATGTTTTATTCATGATATGGTTCATTTAGAAAAGGCTCTACTGTGATTTCCTGCTTTAAAGTTATTGTGTTATTGGCACACTTTATTGTAATATTGACTTGAGTGACTGATCGCCTTGGGGATTCCTGAGGATAGCTGATTGTAATGGCTTTAAATACTCAACAATGCTTCTTATGAGTGGGAGGACTGTGAGATTAGCAGCTTCTCACGTATCCGTTCCTTATTATCGGCTCTGGTGTGTGCGCAGTCTGCGGTGTGTGCTGGGGTTTAAAGGCTGTATCCTGCCCTAAGTCTGCTCCTCAGCTCAACATGTGAAATAACAAACCCGGAACGCCCTCCTCTTCAAGGCAGGCTGCACTACCAAACACGTCCATCAATTCCTCCGGTATTAACTTTACGGGCTTCTACAAGTGGTACATTATTATGTAAAGTCATCTCTACTCAGCCAAGCTTAAGATCCCCCAAGTTATTTTTCGCATAAGTACAGCTATGGCATCTCCCAGATGGCCAGAGCGATTTGGGACTGCTGAGGTACTGGGGGTGACAATAGCAACTTTTCGCTTAGGGCCTTGGAGCAGGTCTGTTTGATGCGGTTCCCTCCAGCACAGTTGCATTTCCATGTTTCAGGTCCAGGAGCTCTGCTCCGTGAGACAATGACGTCACCCAAACATAACTAATATTAACTTGAAAAATAAAACAAAAAACTACTTCCAGTTTATCATCAGCTTTTTTCTGCTTTCACTTCTCTGCGCCTCTACACAAGTAGAAGTCTCTTTATGTTTGGCTTATGTTAGACGCATTAAACATGCTAATGTAATATTTTTTATCTTGATGCGAGTGCCGTGCATCATCCATCCATCCATTTTCTTCCACTTATCCGGGACCGGGTCGCGGGGGCAGCAGTCTAAGCAGGGACTCCCAGACTTCCCTCAACCCAGACACGTCCTCCAACACCTCCGGTGGGACCACAAGGTGTTCCCAGGCCAGCCGAGAGACATAGTCCATCCAGTGTGTCCTGGCTCTTCCCCGGGGCCTCCCCCCATTGGGACATGCCCGGAACACCTCCCTAGGGAGGCATCCAGGAGGCATCCTGAACAGATGCCCGACCCACCTCAGCTGGCTCATCTCGACGTGTAGGAGCAGCGGCTCTACTCCGAGCTCCTCCCATGTGACTGAGCTCCTCACCCTATGAGGGAGCGCCCAGCCACCCCGTGGAGGAAACCCATTTCGGCCGCTTGTATCCACAATCTTGTCCTTTCGGTCATTACCCATAGCTCATGACCAAAGGTGAGGGTAGAACGTAGATTGACCGGTAAAACGATACAGCGACCACATCACTGCAGATGCTGCACTGATCTGACTGACAGGTCCTGGTTCGATGAAGCCATCAGGACAACATCATCTGCAAACAGTAGAGATGAGATCCTGTGGTTCCCAAACTGGACCCACTCCGGCCCCTGGCTGCGCCTAGAAATTCTGTCCATAAATACAATGAACAGAACCGGTGACACTTGAATAAAGTGACAAAATTGAGTAAATATACAAGTAAGACTACTGTTACTTCAATAAAAATATTACTCAAGAAGTATTAAAAGTATGCTGCTAGAAAACAGGTCACATGTATCAGTTACACTAGAGCCAGTGTGTCTCCGTCTCCCTCTCCGTCTCCCTCTCCGTCTCCCTCTCCGTCTCCCTCTCCGTCTCCCTCTCCTGCTCCCTTGGTTGCTATGATACTTGCAGTTGCAATTCCAAATATGGAACTCGGCTCCAAATTCGTCCCTAAAACTGCTAGTCTTCTTTTGGCTGGAGCCAAACGCTATGGGTGACGTCACACTCACTTAGCCCACTTCTTTATTGACCTTATTTCGCCCCGCCCACTTTTGCCTCTAAATGCTACTAAACCGCACTTTCTTCGTGGTGGCACTTCCGGTTAAGCAGGAATCCCATTCATTTCAATGGGAATTTGAGAAATATTTTGCCACTAAAATATGATATAAAGGAGGTTAATTTCTGTTAAACGTTCTATGTTCAGGTGCACCAACAAGTCAGCACTGCACCAACTCTCTGGGAGGCTTTAAAATGGCTCTGTAATCCGTATACAACTTATTTGCTGTCAAGATCGACAGACCCATGCAAAATAATACAACCCGAATAACGGTGGCGACGCTCACAGCAACTTCCGGAATAAGGTGAATACACACACAGAGGGGGCGGGTCAGCTATGTCTGTGCACTCTACATGAGGAAGAGAGTCCTGCTGTACAGACGATGTGACAGAGATGAGTCCAAGCTCTGTCTAAATTATCTAAAAAGAGTCAGTGATTACTGAGAAAAAGCCTGCTAAAATTTGCAAACCAAGAGTGATTTTGCGATTTGCAATATATCCGACACAATGTGCGGACTTTATCGCACATGTCAATCATGTTTACTTTGAAAACTAAAGAGATATCAACATCCCACATGTTTAGAAACCTATGAGCATGTTTGAACTAGGACTGCACCAGAACAGAACCAGGGCTGACTAAGGACTAAATATGAGGCTTATTACCTGATCTGATTCAGGACTGAAGAAAGACTAAGATTGCCTTCGATTAGCTTCTTAGTGAGCAGATAGGAGCAGCAGACTACACAGGACAACCACAGGATACAAAAAACAATAATATTAAAAACAACTGCATGTCACTGACAAAATAACCCTAAAGCAGGATATTACCAATTACCTGATTTGTAAATGAGCCATGTTGTAAACTTTTGTCCAGTTGATAGAATTACACCTTCTTTTGCTATAAACCACCACTGGTAGAACGTAAAAGTAGTGAAGCATTGTACCTAAGTACAAATTTTAGGTACCTGTTATACTTTTTACTTTTATTTCGCTAGAGAAGGCATATGTACTTTCTACTCAACTACATTTTTGAACAGGACTGAAAAGTAAAAGTTTTTTTATTGTTTGAGACTTCCTGTAAAGGCGGGGTTTATTTTTATCAACATTGGTTGAGCAAACAAAAATATACAAATAAAAGCAGCGAGAAAAAACTATATATTCAGTTGTTTCTGTTGAGCAAAATTCAGCACAAATCTGTATAAAAATCAATACATTAGATCTCAAAATCTGCAAAAAATACTTGTATTTTTAACTCAGTAATTTTTTTAAACAGGTATTTTAATACTAAAGGAGATTTTTTCATGTGATACTTTTACTTGAGTATTTTTTGTTCTTGTATCTGTACTTTTATTTAAGTAACAAAATTAAGTACTTCTTCCACCACTGTAGACCACACAATGAAACCTTATTAGGTTACAACAATTACCGATTCAACTCTAACTTTACTGTTCAAATTTTATCTACTACAAAAAGAATTGAAAAAGTTCCCAACAAGTGCAAAGCAAGCATACACATGTTAAAAAAGTGTATATGCGTGTGTGCCTGTGAAAGGCCCAGTGCAGCTCTCCAGGCGGGCTGTGGGCGTGCATCAGCTGTTGGAACGTGCAGCCCATGTTGACACAGCAGAGCAGGCAGACACATGAGGCTTCAGTTTACAGCCCCAGTGTGACCTTCACCTGGGGTCAGTGGGCTTTAACACACCACTAATGGCATACTTGGACCAGGCCACGGCGAGGGGAACGCATTGGTACACTATGGCAGTGGTACTATCAGTATGGTCCAGTTATGTGTGTCAGATGTCGTAACAGGCCTATGGCGAAGCCTTAATACATTTCCAAGTCCAATATACCGTGCCAAAAAATTAAAGGGCCTGTACCCAATTTTTTCACAAGTATTTGAGCAAAATTAGTTCCCAGTACAGATGTATTGTATAAGCAGCTCTGGAGGTCAAAGTAAGTCCGCTGTGTACTGTCTGCATCCAATTAGAAAGAATGGCATTGTCCGATAATCAGGAAGTGTGTGTTAGCAGGCTAGCTGTTAATTATTCACTGTGATAACGATAAAACTAAGATGCTCAGAATACATACGGTAAGTGAAGAATAACTTTCAATTCAATGTATTCGGCAACCACTTTGTATCTGTCTGTTTTTGTTACATTAAAGGGCCAGTGTTATGCCATTTTTTGATCCAAGTTATAATGTTGTTCCCTCATCAAAAACATACCAGGAGTTGTGTTTTGCTTTATTCACACATGTCTAAGACACAATATATTTAGAGAGTTCTTCTCTCAAACGGAAAACATTCTTGTGATATCATGTGGTAATACAGGAAGTGCTCCACTGTGTTTTTAAACTCCAAACACCTTCATTAGAATCATCTGGGTAATTTCAGCCCTGGAATTGCCAATCTCTACTGAACAAAAGGTAAAAGGTAGCTGTTAACTTTGAAATTACCGCTTCATGACATCACAAGGCGGGACAGAGCATTTTGTGCTTTGGATATGTAGACACCTCAGTAACGTACGATTACTCAAACATGTGTGAATGAAACAAACCACAACTCCAGATATGTTTCTGATGAGGTAACAGCATTTTAACATGGCTTAAAGCTCACAAGAGTCAATTTTGCTTTTGTTACTGATTTGACAGAGCTGGTCACATACATACATATTAGAAATAGACATGGATTATTATGTTAAAATTTGGACATTTTAAATTGCAATATTCATCTAAAACAAAACAAAAACAAACAAGGCTGCTGACTTCTGCATTAGAAAACTGTGGTGCCCAATGGAAGCTGACATTGCCGTAAACGTCATCACAATAAAGAGCTGTGCAGCTGTCGGCACCTCCGATGGATAGCAGCAGATCATGCTAGCAAGTGAACGAAGTAAGCACAGAGCAGAGAAAATAAGTAATTAAAGATTGCTCAGTCATGGACAAATCACTCCAAATACAACTTTGGGTGAGTAAATGGTGATGGGAAACAACTATAACATGATTGAAAGCCCTGAAAAGTCAATTTTGCAGAATAGGTCTGCTTTAAGAGTATTAATTGTTGACTGTAAAATCAAAATGTTTTTGCCCTCACAAACATCTTGACACTAAAAATTGCATTATCCTATTTCAGACAGGAATCCAAATGCTTTCTATGATTAAAATTCCTATCTTAATTCCAATATGCAGACACAAAATATAGCGCATCATTTCCAAAAGGATTCCATCTCTTGAGACTGTTTTGATCCCAAGCTACAAAAGTGTATAATACCAAATGGCGAAGCCGGGGGTCCGGGGTCCTATAGCCTCTCTATAGCCTTTGAGCACAGGCGTATGGTGGGCACGAGCCAGGCATTCTCCATGGAGCAGCTCAGGACCAGCCCTTTGAAAGTGATAGGGGGCCATCATATCTCCTCACACTGGAGCCATCATAAGCCATACACCCAACAAAAGCTTTACGCAACAATGTGAGCAACTGTCACTGAACATGTGCCACTAATCCAAGAGTCACCAGGACTGCTCTGCAATGCCCAAACTCACAGGGGAACTGGGACCGGCATGGTCATTAAGGAAAATGTCAAGAATTCTATGTCATTCATTTGCAATGGTTTCTTTAAATCTAATTGTATAGAAATATCCAGATCAAAAATCAAAGATCAAAACTTATCCATGCATTTGTTACATCAAGTGCCCTAAAAACTCTATAAAAAGCTTTTAACTAGTTTAAAATGCAGCAGCCAGGCTCTTAACAGGAACTAATAGAAGAGAGCACATCACCCCAGTGCTAGAGTCCCTTCACTGGCTTCCTTTCGAGTTTAGAATTAAATTCAAAGTTCTCCTCCTGAAATATAAAGCCATAAAGGGTATGGCCCCATGTATTTGCAAGATGCTAAAGTACCTTATCATCCAAACAGAGCACTCCGCTCTCAAAATGCTGGATTACTGGTGGTTCCTAGAGTGTTTAAAAGCACAGTAGAAGGGACAGCTTTCACTTACCAAGCTCCTGTGTTATGGAATCAACTCCCTGCCTATGTTAAAGAAGCCCCCCCAGTCTCTACATTTAAGACCAGGCTTAAAACGTTCCTCTTTGAAAAAGCTTATGGCCTGGCCAGTTAGGAGCAGACATAAAATCTGCAGTTTTAGTTAAGTTGCCTTAGGAGCAACTATGCTGGGATAAGTATGGTAACCTGAGCACTATCCTGTTTCCTCCTACTTTCCCTGTCAACAACATTGCTGGCTGACTTTTGGACAGGATCGTACTGCTAACCATAAGGAGGGTTCGAATAGGGCCGGGAGAGATTGCTAGATTACTCAAGATAGCATGGATGACATTTAAAATATGTTTTTGATGAGGGAACAACCTTATAACATGATACAAAGCTAAATATTTAGCATATATACCCCTATTTACAGGATAAGTATATTATCCTCTGTAAACTTTGAAGTAAGACCCATAAGCAGCACAAAGAATAGGTGTGCTTTAGTGGTCCATCCCTGTTTCACCACCTGAACAAAAGCTGTTCAAAAGCTGTGCACGTACCTAAAACATGCAGGTGAGTATTAAAAATGTGCCAGCAGGTTTGTGAGAGCTAAAAACTACACAGTTGCACCAAAGTGCAGTAGACAGCAATAATTCTAAAACACAGCAATGAATTAGACAGTTTCCCAAAATACACACACATAAGAACACACTATACTAAAAAACTAAGTGACTTTGCCCATCTGAGGCCCAGGTTTTTAAGGAAAGGTTTTACCTTTCTGCAACATTCAAACTCCTAGGTACAGTCCTATTCGAAAAGCATAGGACTGGATTGGATTGGATTGCATGGGAATCCAGGAGGAATACATTACCAACAGTGTCAGTTATAAATGGCAAGTGATACACAAAAATGACTCAAAAACAGCAGAAAGTCTAACAGAAACAGATGGATCGTACAAAGGAAGGCTAATAGGTGCACTAGTGTTACAAGCAAAAGTGCATGGAGACAAGCTGGTGGCAGAACCCTCACCAGAAAAGTTACATAGTGCCCCTTTAAAAATATTAATCTAAATCTGCGTTGGAAAACTGACCAGGAAAATCAACAAGGAGCTGACATCACCATAAACGTTATCACAACAAAGCGCCGCATGCTGTCGCCCCCTCCTGTGGATAGTTGCAGATCACGCTAGTGAGCAGCTGTTTTTTTTTTTTTCATGTGTGCCAAAATGGCTACACAATGCTGTCGAATCCTACGTATATCACTGGTTAAGAAAATTAAATTGGAAAAGTACATATGTCACAGTGGGCGTGTACCAGAGGCGTTGAAAATAGGGGTAGATAGGAGCAATGATGTATTGAATATAAGAAAATAATAAAGATTACTCAAACGTGTATTAATCACTCTAAATACAACTTCAAGAGGGTAAATGAGAAGGGAAACAATTATAACATGGCTAAAAGCATAAGGCTTTTGAATAGAAAAGTCACAATACAATGCACAAGATAAAGTTAAATTCATTTCAGATGTGGTGCGGCTCTCAAAGGAAAGGGATTCAAACGCAGCATAGAAAGATAGGGCAGCTCGGGTACCTTGGGTAGCTTTAAAAATGGACACTAGCTCCTACCATAGAGAGGAGGAATATTTTGCCATTGTCCATTCAAGATTCAGTTAAATGATAGGGTCACGTTTAATACAGTTATACAGCACATCCCGATATGGAAAGCCTTGACATTTTTAACACATTCTTAGTGGACTTCAACTCATATTTGTTCAGCCACAATACTAAAATTTCAAACTTTTTTTGATACTAAGGAATAGACTCAATACCGTTCCTGATATCACGGTGATAATAAAAAGCACTCGTTCTTTAGACGATAGAATGTGAATTTCAACATTAAATCATTTAAATCATTTAAATCATTATCATTAAATCATAACTTTTATATTACCAAAAGTGGCCTTATATCTCTAATCCCTCAGTCGTGCAGGTAGGTTCCATAGTGGTCCATGGGCGTACACTAGTCTATGTGTCTTATACTTTTTCTGATACAGCTCAAGATCATCCTAAAGATATTCAGGAAAGGTTCATTTCTGTCCTGTGCATGTGACTTTTTTAGTATCAATCCCTGCTCAAACGAGTATCTAGTTTGGTCTAGTTTTAGTATTGATTAGTAACTAATATTTCAGATAACCCCAACTCGTATGTCATTAAACTATGGCATAAATATGACCCAAATATGTGTTCCCAGATACAAACAAGTTCAATTCCCACATCAAAAACATACCTGGAGTTGTATTTTGTTTCATTCACACATGTTTAACACACAAACCCTGCATATTAAGGCTCAAACAGAAAACACTCCACCTTGTGATGTCATGTGGTAATACAGGAAGTATGCCACTGTGTTTTTAAACTCCATACACTTTCACTAGAATCAATTGGATCATTTCAGCTCAGGAATTGCCAATCTCTACTGAATTAAAGGTAAGAAGGTAGGTGTTGAAAAACTACCACTTCAAGGTTCACAAGGTAGAACAGAGCATTTTTTTTTGTTATTAATATTTTTTTTATTTTTTACCGGGCCAGCACAGGAACAGAACACAACTGTTACATACACAAAAACCTTAAGACTAACACACTCCTATACATTCATATATCCTGAACAGAGCAGTTTGAGCTTTGGAGATGTGGACAGACTACCGGTAATAATAAAAGGTTACTCAAACATGTGTGAATTAAACAAAACACAACTAGATATATGGTTTTGACGAGGTAACAGCATTATAAGCTCACAAGAATCAATTTCGGACCTATAGGACCTTTAATGATACAGTCTATTTAAAAATCGTTTACAAGAATTGTCTTGCATTATTGTTATTCTATCAGTGGCATAAAGTAGTTTCAATATTATCGTTTATCGCAGTATTTGTCTGTAGCAATATATCATGCTTTAAAATTGGCTCTCACCTGTCACATGTACGTTTCAGAGAAAGGATATGGTTTGGGGGCAGGAAGTTCCAGCTGAGCACCTGATTGGCCAGAGCCAGATAGCGCTGGAACACGGAGGACATGTGAGCACTTAGGTTCTCTCTCCGGCTGAACTCCTGTAGCACCTCCATGGTCATGACGAAGATATGTCGTAGAGCGTCCTCCTACAAGATACATGGAGGCACAAAGATAAGATGAGAGGAGAGAAGAGAAGAGAGGAAGGAAGAGGAGTGGCAGAGTAGTGCAGAGAAAAGGAGAGATGAGAAGGAGAGGAGAGAAGAGGGGAAAGAGCAGAGGACTGAGGAGTGGGAGAGGAGAGAGGAGAAAGGGGATAGGTAGTGGGGAGGAGAGAAAAGGAGAGATGAGAGGAGAGGATAGGACAAGAGAGGAGAGGAGAAAGGAGAGAAGAGAGGGGAGAGGAGGAGATAAGAGAAGAGGAGAGAGCAGAAAGAGAGGAGATAAGAGGAGAGAAAGGGAGATGAAAGAAGAGGAGAGGGGAGAGGAGAGAAGTGAGGAGAGAGAAGGAGAGGAGAGGAGAAAAGAGGAGAGAAGAAAGGAGAGAAGAAAAGAGGAGAGAAGAAAGAAGAGGAGAGGAGCGAGAGGAGAGAAGAGGAGAAGAGAGGAAAGAGGAGAGAAGAGGAAAGGAGAAAGGAGAGGAGAGGAGAGAGGAAAGAAGAGGAGAGAAGAGCAGAGGGGAGAGGAGAGAAGAGGAGAGAAGAGGAGAGAAGAAGAGGAGAGAGGAGAGTTGAGAGAACAGAGAAGAGGGGAGGGGGGAAGGAGAGGAGAGAAGAGAAAGAGCAGCAGAGAGAGGAGAGAGAGCAGAAGAGAGAGGAGGGGGAAAGGAGAGAAGAGGCGAGGAGAGAAGAAGAGGAGAGAGAAGAGGAAAGAAGAGGAGAGAGGAGAGAAGAGGAGATGAGAGAGGAGAGAAGAGCAAAAGGGAGAAAGGAGGAGAGAGAGAGGAGAGGAGAAAAGGAGAGGAGAGAAGAAGAGAGAAGTGAGAGGAGGGGGGAAGGACTGGAGAGAGGAGAGGAGAGGAGAGAAGAGAGGAGTGGGAGAGGAGAAACAAGAGGAGAGACGAGAAAGAGAAAACAGGAAAGAGGAGAGATTAGATAGGAGAGAGAAGAGAAGAGAAGAGAAGAGGGGAGAGACAGTGCTACAGCATACACAATCATCCAAAAAAGTCCACTCAGAGAAGGCCACAGGGGCAGAATCAGAGCCAGGTGCGTGACTATGGAGTGGAGGTGGGTGGTGTGGAGGTGACAGTGGAGTGGAGAGGAGGAAGGGTGCAGAGGTGACTAGAGTAAGGCCTAGGGGGTTTGAGGAGGCGATTCTGAAGAATAGGTGAGGGGGTACAGAGCTGAGGGAGGGGGTGAAGGAGATGTGGAGGTGACCGTGGAGGAAAGATGGGGGGGGAGTGGAGGATTCTGGAACAGAGATCGGGGAGGAGAGAAGGAGACTGGAGTGGAGGAAACTAGAGTGGAGGTGAGGGGGTGGAGGTGACTGTGGAGTGGAGGTGAGGGACTGGATGTGACTGTGGAGTGGAGGTGACGGACAAGGTGAGACCTGGAAGAGCCGCTTGCAGCTGCCGTGGAACTCCATGCTGAGGCCGATACTACTGGTCTTACTGGAGCTGGAGAACTCGCTGAGAAGGGCCGTGAGGATTGAGCAGGCCAGGGTTTGCTGCACACACAGAGGCATCACTAGCACACAGGGAAGACCTCCACAGACCTGACCTGGAGGCTGTATACAAGGCACTGCCAGAACTAGGGCTGCTCCAATATCAACTAAAACTATAGTCCTCATTATTTTTATCAGAATCAAAATCATAGTCATTAAAGGTCCTATATTACACAAAACTGACTCAAGAGTTGTTCCTTCCTCAATAACATATCTGGAGTTCTGCTTTGTTTCATTCAAATGCTTGAGTTACCATTTATTATTAGTCTGTCTACATCTCCAAAGCTCAAAATGCTCTGTTCCACCTTGTGATGTCATGTAGTGGTAGTTTTCAAGTTAACAGTTAACTTATCTTTTGTTTAGAAGTGATTGGAAATTCCAGGTCTGAAATCATCCAAATGATTCTAATGAAGGTGTATGGAGTTTAAAAACACAGTGAAGCACTTCCTGTATTCTGTTTAAGAGAAGAACTCCGCCTAAATATGCAGGGTTTGCATGTTAAACTTGTGAATGAAACAAAACTCCAGCCATGTTTTTGATAAGGAAACATAACACAGATCAGAAAATAGCATAACATAGGCCCTTTAAGTAGAATACATAACTTGTACTAGTCAGGTCACTTTTTCACTCATGGAAACACATGAGTCCCCATAGAATGCACTTCTATGGTAGTGTAAATCATCTGTTTTATTCTCAATGATGTCATTTCTGTAATTGCTGGGCAAAAATGACAAGATTGGAAATAAATACAAGAATAAATGTATTTCAAAAAAAGAATATTTAAATAAATAAATGTAAAAAAAGAAAAAATGAATAAATGCATTTAGAAGTGAATGTATAAATAACTAACTATAGTAATGAATATATACAGAAATGTGAAAACAAGCATTCTTTAGCTTTTTAATGCCCAAAATGTATGCATTAATGTGTAAACGCATGTATGTATTTATAATTGGCCCTCGAGGGACATGTTCTTCATCGGTTTCTTTTTTTTCTTTTTTTTTTTTCCGCCACTTCCGTCGCATTTTTCGCCCCCTGAACGTGCACGAAAAGTCTCCAAACCGGGTATAGGATCGACTGATCCGGCAAAAAATAAGATAAAATTGGCATCACAACAATGTCCCACGCACACCGGCTTGACGGCGCCACCTAGAAAATACAAACTTTCCAAATGAATTGAGAGCCGAAACGCATATTTCACCTTAGCTCCACCAAATTTGCACCAGTGATAGAGCTCAAGGAGACAAGCAAAAAAGCCAATCATAGCACTGCCCTATGACGGACAGGAAGTCGGCCATATTGGATTGAAAATTTGCCACTTTTTTCGCTGCGTGTTTTTAAAACGTATCTAGTCCCAGGTTTTTGGTCCAAATGAGCTCAGATTTCACATGCCACATCTAGACACGTTTTCATACCGTATCCATCTTTTCGCCAAATTCCACGCAGTTCGCCTGTACCACGCCGCCGAAAAACGCCTTTGTTTCCTGTTTTTTCGATGTCCTCTCACGACCACGGGCATTGGCCTACACAGCTCAAATTCATGTCACAGATGCGCCATCTGGGTATGAATGGAATGCACTATAAAGTCTAATCAAAATGAACATGTATGTGAAACATCAACATTATCGGATTCCTACGAAATTTGGGGAATAAATTGGGTACATGACACGGCGCAAAATAATATATTATGGACATGGGTCATTTCTCACGGTTGGCCACCAGGGGCGCAAAGACTCAAAAAAAAAATCATTGAAAAATGTCTGGCACGCAGGGGCATTGGTCTACACAGCTCAAATTCATGTCACAGATGCGTCATCTGGGTATGAATGGAAGGCATTATTAATTCAAATCAAAATTAACACTATAGCGCCCCCTACCATAGACGTGAAATGTCAACATTATGGGATTCCTATGAAATTTGGGAAATAAATTGGGTGTATGACACGGAGCAAAATAATATATTACGGACATGGGTCATTTCTCACGGTTGGCCACCAGGGGTGAAAAGACTCCAAAAAAAATCATCGAAAAATGTGTAGCACGCCCGGACATTGGTCTACACAGCTCAAATACACATCACACATGTGTAATTTGGCCATGAATGTAATGGACTATAAAGTCTCATTAAAATGAACACTATAGCGCCCCCTACCATAGACGTGAAAGACACAACATTGTCTGATTGAGAAAAAAGTACTAGGAAACAATGTCTTTATATAAAGCCAGATTAAACTTCTCCTGAGTTTGATTCTGCCTTTTTATAAAAAACAGAAACTACCTAATCTCCTGCTAACTCATTCTCTCACTTCTCCTTTCTGCTGTTGTCTCAGATAAACCTTTATCATCTAAATAAAATAATTAGTCAATACAACACAAATTTTGGTTGACAAAGTAACCATCAACCGAATAATCCCCATTTCCAATAATGTAATTTTTGGTCCTCCATATACCCCTATCGCTGGGTGACTAAATGTGATGGAATCCACAGCCCTGACCACACTGTGCCTTGTCTGAGTGGTTATGAGCATGCTCACGGCTGCGGGGTTTCCACTGCTGATCAGCTGGCCCACTTCATGGAGCAAACTTTTGCAGCTGATGGACTTGTCCAGAGAGCCCCTCTTCACAATAACTGCCACAGCCAGAAGGATCTGCTCCCGAACATACTTCTGCAAACTGAACAACACAGGGCAAGAGTCAGCTCAAATGTAGAGACAAACCTCTGGATCAACCACTCAACCAAAGCAGTCAAAGTTAGGGGTGGGGGATGTATTGTAGGGTGTTTGTGTGTGTTGCGTGTGTGTGTGTGTGTGTGTGTGTGTGTGTGTGTGTCAGACATACTTGGACCTCTGTAGGACATCGGTGTGTAGTGTCTGGATGGGTGTGCATGTGTGGAGCAGACGTATTTGTGCCTCTGGAAGACATAGCCATGTAGTGTGTGCCGTTTGTGTGTGTGCCGTTTGTGTGTCTGCGTGTGTGTCTGCGTGTGTGTCTGCGTGTGTGTCTGCGTGTGTGTCTGCGTGTGTGTCTGCGTGTGTGTCTCTGCGTGTGTGTGTCTGCGTGTGTGTGTCTGCGTGTGTGTGTCTGCGTGTGTGTCAGACATACTTGGGCGTCTGTAGGATGTATGTGTGTAGGGTTTGTTTGTGTGTGTGTGTGTGTGTCAGACATACTTGGGCCTCAGTAGGACATAGATGTTTGTGCGTGTTTGTGCGTGTTTGTGCGTGTTTGTGCGTGTTTGTGCGTGTTTGTGCGTGTTTGTGCGTGTTTGTGCGTGTTTGTGCGTGTTTGTGCGTGTATGTGAGTGTATGTGCGTGTATGTGCGTGTATGTGCGTGTATGTGCGTGTGTGGGTGTAGCAGACGTACTTAGGCCTCTGCAGGACATACAGTAGGTGTGTAGTGTTTGTTTGCATGTGTGTGCGTGCATGTGCATGTGTGTGTGTGTGTGTGTGTGTACGCGAGTGCATATGTGTGTCAGCCGTACTTGGGCCTTTGGAGGACGTAGGTGAGGAGGAAGGTGCGCAGAGACTCAATGCTGCTCTTCTCCAGGAGGATCCACTCCCGGACCACCGCCTCCATGATGGCTGTGGCCGCCTGGAACAGCACGTAGTCCACCTTACTGCTCTCTGACGAAGGGATAAGGACAATATTTTAAATAGGGGGGATTATGCAGAATAGACTTTTTGGAGCTTTCTACCATATTATAACATTGTTCCCTCATCAAAAACATGCCTGAAGAAGTTTTAAATGTCATCCATGCATGTTTGAGTAATCTAGCAATCTCTCCCAGGCCCTATTCGAACCCTCCTTACGGTTAGCAACACAATTCTGTCCAATGCTCTGCCCATAAACCTAATTTTCCATAAATATGCAATGTGCAATAGTTTCATTAGCAAAATGCATGCTGATTGTAATGTGATCTAATGTTATAGGTTAGCAATTGATACTCCATAGAAGTGTAATGCCCCCTCTATATATCTCAATGACACTGAACATTTTATTTGGATTGGTATAATTATTAAATTGCAAAGGCTGTAAAGATTTTTAGATTATAGAATCCACTCTGCAACTACAAAATGGAAAATGTACTACACGCTGATCTTCAGACCTCTATATTTGGTTTGGGCTCATCACCTGATTAAATGACAGACATAAAGCTTTATTTGAACACTTAAGTGCAGAACAGGCACTGCACAAACTGACCACTCTGCACTCTTACAGGTTTGAAGTGAAGCAGGCCTGTGGAAGTCAAAATATCATTGCCATAGATATTATATTTCCTTATGGGTTTGATGATGTCAACTTTACATCTGATTTCTTTCTTTGGTTTTGTTCCTTATTCATCGACAAGAGACAATTACGTCTGTGTAATCCCTCAGTCGTCCAGGTCTGATCCACCAACTTTGGCTTTTACTAAAGAGACAACTACCTTTCAAAAGTGCATGTTTAACCACAAACTGTATCAAATATAGAAATAATGTAGTAATAATCTATCATAACATAAGATTACCTGTGTGTATATCTCACCAACTGCCGACCAACGCTAACACTAGTTTAGCCTAACTTCTTACCTCAAGCTCGTACACTTTCTGTCAGACTTAGCCTTTAACCTTGTTAGTGTTAAACGAGATGAGATGTGTTTTTCGCTACAAAAAAAGAGGAGATGTCCATTATTTTCAATCAGCTGCCTTGGACCCAGAGGTGACATCACACTTACCAACTCTATTATATTATTCTTATGTAGAGCATAAGAATAATATAAAACTTTACTACTACGTGCCAAATATCGGCAGAGCCCATCAGCCTGCAGCTACTCTGTATTGTACAAAATGGGCATGGGCCATAGAAAATATGATTTCATCATTTGTTTACAGTGAATGTGCCAGTGCGGAGGGTACCTAGGATCTGTTTGCACACAGCAAACGGGGACTTAGACTTCCTGAAGGCCAAGAAGATGTGTTCCGCGTGCTGCCTCTGCTCGGAGCTGACCATGGAGGGTGGAGCCTAGGAAGCAAACGCCAAATTAGACCGTAATCAAGGAAAACTATCAGTGATAAGAAATTATGACGAGAAATGTGGAGGGTCTATACACATACAGGAGCTGTCAGGGTGGTAACTTGATGAATTGCTACATTCACAAGCAGCCCATCAACAACACAGTCCTATGTTTTGAGCAAATCTCCAGTTATCCCATTTTTGTTTTTAAACTATACAGTCAGTCACTTTTGAGGTTTATGGCATTACAAAAAGCATGAGGAGACAAAAAAATGTGTGAATTCATAATTTGCAGTCAGAATACGAAATGTGTATTCCTGGCTGGCCAGGCTAGCATCTTTACAGATGGGTGGGAAGCGCAAAACATGCACCATCAAATCCTCCAGCCAGGTTGCCCCAGCGATACTTGAGGGATGTGTCAAATGCACAGAGTGAATTTCCCTCACAAGGGATTTATAAAGTATACCTTACCTTAACCTTAAAATAAAGTCTATACTACTATGAAAATGAGGTAGTGGCTCTAGTCTAGTGCAAACTGTAATCAGGTCTTTCGGCTAGACATGAATGGGGTGTGTGAGTGAGGGATTGGTGGTGGTTGGAGGGGCTCATGGTGCAAATTGGCATTACTATAACCATGGAGGGGAGAACATGGAGCCCTGTTATGGGAAGCACTAATTGTAATAATCTGTTGTGCTGTGCCCCTGTATGCTGTGCCCCTGTATGCTGTGCCCCTGTATGCTGTGCCCCTGTATGCTGTGCCCCTGTATGCTGTGCCCCTGCCCGCGGTGCCCCTGTATGCTGTGCCCCTGTAGACTGCGTCCATGCACCTGTATGGTGTGCCCCAGTAGGCTGTGCCCAGGCCCCTGTAAGCTAGGCCCCTGTAAGCTGTGCCCTTGTAGGCTGTGCCCCTGTAGGCTGTGCCCCTGTAGACCGTTGGGGTCATAACCCGTCTGGGGACCGCAGTAACACTTAGCGGATAGAAATGTTGTTGGAACCTTTAGAAAAGCCACATTTGACACAGCCTCGGATAACAGGGCCTCATGTGAAACCATCAGGCCGTAGATGAACGGAGGTCTGAAGCACATTCCCGGAACCTCAGCGCGGGAGTGGGGCATCAGGACTGCGACAATAAGCGGTTTGTGAGGGATGCACACAGCCCGGGACTGCGCCATGCTTCAACCGCACATGTTTCCCTGGTCAAAGAGCACCACTTCTCCTGACAAAACCCCGAGCCCGCACGGACAGCTCCGAGGCTCGTCCTGCCGCTCACAAGCCACACACAGCTCCACAAACACTCACCATTAAAACTTTGGCAGCGCTTTCCAGCTGTGCGATTACTTCGGATGCACCGACCGCCGCCATCATGGTCCCTCTCCGATGACGCACCATTCGCACTGCATTCTGGGATAGCGCGGCCGTGCGCGTGTGTGGCGCTGGGGCCGTGCGCAAGGCGCAGGAGCCTATGAGCCGCGGCAGGAGCAGGGCATCTGAGCCAAGAGCTTGTGTACAGTGCCAGTGTGCCATTGTGCCAGTGTGCTGCAGTCTATGGTGCTAACACGACTCTAGTGAATCACTTCAAAATACAGGGTTATAGGGCAGTGGGCTGAGAAGAAATAGAACATCTGAACCATTGTATTGCCATTGTCAGTGAACAAAATTCACAAACAAGGAACTTGCAGAACCTGCAACTTCGGCGGTATGCATAGAACACTGAATAACAGCCCTGGTAATAGTCGACATAAAGTATGATAAAATTAACATAGGGGAGCATGTATTCAAAAGAAGGTAACCTAAATAAAAAAAATAGACTTACAATATAAATACAGAGCAGTGCAGAACTATCAGTGTAAAGAGACTTATTACAGGAATTGCCCTGGAATTGGCAATTTGAACTTGAAACTTGAAAACTACCACTTCATGACATCACAGGGTGGAAAAGAGCATCTTGAGATTTGGAGGTGTAGACAAGCTAATGATAAAGGATAAAGGACTCAAACACGTGAATGAAACAAAACACAACTCTAGGTATGTTTTTGATGAGGTTGCAACATTATAACATGGCTTAAAGTAAAATTTGTGCACCTTTAAAAATTTATAGAACTTTTAAAGATGCACTATGGTGAAGGGTCTGCCACCTGTTTGTCTTCATGGAGATGTTTTTGCTTTGCCTGGAGTGTTTCACAGTATGGCATTAAAATGTTTCAGTCTCAATGGAGAAAAGCAGTTGAAGCCAAGATATAGGTCAAATCCATGAAAACAAACAAGTGACAGACTTCACCAGAAAAGTGGCATAGTGCACCTTTAAACTTGCAACTATTTATTTATTTATTTAATTTTATTTTGCAGTGGGAAGTTAACAATGATTTCTATTTCATTTTGCTTATGGCTGAAGTGGGTCATTATAAATAGAACTTTTTTTGGTTAATTTTACATGATGGCGCCATGGCCCAATACCCTATGTTTATATATGGTCTTATGGTCTTGTGTAACTAGAGGTGTATATTTACCATGGTGAGGTAGACCTACACATCTCCACGCAAGGCTTAGGGGTGCACGCACACAAATAACACATTCAGACACATTCATTTATCTCTGTCCTATATAAACTGTAATGGCATAAACGATCTGTGAGGTAATCACACAGACAGGGGAGCAATGCAAAAGTTGTACAATCATAGACAGAAAATCGGCAAAAATGTGTTCGGCATTTATTAAGCTAATGCCAATAAAGCCTCATTGTAAGTATCATTCAGAAATTCAGTTTTCTTATTCTGCTCCGTTACTTTATGTAAAACGTGTCACCTGCTCACAGTAATGTCCAAACATTGCGAAAAAACGAGTGGATTTTAGGTCATAGTCGCCAAAACTTTGAAGAGTGAATATATATAACTTAATGCACAGGATCCTGAAAAGAAAGGAGGGGCAGC
>JACM01001467.1:0-31026 GCA_000787095.1 Periophthalmodon schlosseri
AATCCGAATTCAGCACCTACAACTGTTTCAATCAGCATCTCAAAAGTAAGACCACATCACTACTGGTCTGCTTTTAGAGTTCTTATGTCAAATATTTACCGGGAATATTCTGCAGAAAAACATTCAATACACCAGTTTCAACGGAGACAAGCAGATCACGCCACCACACGGCTAAGTTACAGACCAGATCTGTGGACAGGCGCCCCACTTACCATAAGAATGCATATTTTTCAAGGCATTCTAATGATCTGATATTTTGTGTTTAGTTCAGGGGGGACATCTTATGTGTTGTTGTTAATGTAACTGCTTTTGTACGTGACACTTGGTTGCTATGCCGACAAGTTGATATGAAGTTACTGGTCTGTTTTTGGAGGCCCTAGTGAGTTGAGACTGCTGTTGTTTTGCTCTTGTTTTAGCGTGGGTTACGGCCTACAGTAGCCCTTGTGTTCAGAAAATAAACAACCAGAAAAAAATCCAGGCGTGCTACAGTATTTTTGTAGCAATGAAAATAAATGCAATAACATCTCCATGGAGGCAAGCGGCAGTGGATGAAGTACTCATTTATGTTACTTAAGTAAGGTAAAAAATTACTCAAGTAAGTAAAAAAAAAAAAAAAAAGTTTAAAAATGTACGTAAAGAATAAAAAGTAAAAGTATTTCACACAAGTGTTGTTCATTAGTGTTAAATGTAGTGATACTGGTTAAAAGATTACACATATTTTGGTCAATAGTTACAATATGAATCAATTTCTTAACTTTTTTCTTATGAATTCTGTTTATTTATTTTTGTTTGCCCAAAGCTGCAGCTTGAACTCGAAAACTTTAATCTCGAAAAACTCATAATGTTACCACGGACATGGTAAAAATAACTTCTCAAATCATACGAAAAGTACTTTTTACTTTTCAGTCAAGTTAAAAAATGTAGGGGAGTAGAAAGTACAGATACCTGCTCTCAAATATAGTGAAGTAAAAGTAAAAACTATCCACTGTAAAATGTACTTAAGTAAAGTACAGATACCTAAAACTTACAGTACTTCACTACTTTTACTTCATTACCTTCCACGACTGCAAGCAAGTGGCGAACACCCCACCCGAAAAGTTACATAGTGCTTCTTTAAACATTGCATTACTTTTGTTTTCCACATTTGTGCAGCACTTTATATACTTCATAAAACTTGACTTAACCTTGACCCACTTTCTTTCATATTATTTATTCATTAATGTTCATAAATGTCCCTTTATACCAGACGCTGAATGAGACTTCATTTTGTTTGTTTGTCTTTGTTCCAGTTTCGAGCAAGGACCACGCCAACCCATTTTCTCAAGTAGCATCAACAAAAAACAGCTATTTATTTCTTACCTAACAGCAGTACCGGCTGTGAGACTGCAGTGTGCAAAATAAAGCCCTATCGTGTAGAGTTGTCACGCTGCTAACATTTCAGACTCGATTTTGATACCAGGGAATAGACTCGATACTCAATACCGATACTGATACCACAGTGATAATAAAAACACTCTTTTTTAATGTTCCATAGTGGTCCATGGGCGTGTACTAGGCGTGTACTAGGCGTGTACTAGTATGGTCTTATACTTGTTCTGATACAGCTCAAGGTCATTCTAAAGTTATTCAGGAAAGGTTCATTTCCGTCCTGCAAATGTGACTTTCTTAGTATCGTTACAAATATCTAGTTTCGATACTAGTTTTGGTATTGATTAGCGTCTGATTTTTGATACTTTTGAAAACCTAAGTGCAAAACAAAGCTCTATTCTGTAACATCAACTTTCCTCCACGTACCTTGTTTGTTTCTTACTATCCCACCTCCCTCCTACCTGCTTTGGTCTAGTTGGCAAATGTACTTTCTTAGTATCGTTACAAATATCTAGTTTCGATACTAGTTTTGGTATTGATTAGCGTCTGATTTTTGATACTTTTGAAAACCTAAGTGCAAAACAAAGCTCTATTCTGTAACATCAACTTTCCTCCACGTACCTTGTTTGTTTCTTACTATCCCACCTCCCTCCTACCTGCTTTGGTCTAGTTTAAATTTGCCATGCAACACAATCACACTTTTTTACTTAATTTTTTTTCAATTTTATTTATATATTTATTTATTTTATTCAGACCAGCTGTAGGTTTCCACTTCAGCAGTTCCTGAACTCTCCAGATGACACGCACTAGCGAAAAACACACAGATATTAACCGTTACAAAAGTCCTAAATCAGCAAATTCCCAAATCCCCATTGGTCTGAGCGCAGCGGCAAACAGAAAACACAGCGTTATTATTAGGCTATAATTACTTACGGATTGAAAGTGCATTTATCGAGATTTGAAAGGAGGAGATGGAGACAGAGATGAGTTTTATCAGATACTTTTGGAAGAAATTGTACTTTTTTTTATTGAGGAATCCATACAAGATTTACACCATTTTTTCCTTTACATGTTTCAAACCCACCATCTTAATAATAAATGTCAAATCCAGATATTATCAAAACCAAAATAAAGGCAAACAATTAAAATACAGTAAAGTAACATTTTAAAGTTAAAGAGAAAGAGGAAGAGAAAAGAAGAAAAGAGGAACGTTAAGGGGGTTAGTCTAGTCTTTAAGAAATCCTAAGACATCACGAAACTAGAAATTGTACTTTTGACAGTAGTTTTTTTGGTCACATGGTCACACCTTCAAGTCACTGAAAGCGCTTTACGTCAAGGAAGCACTCACCCATTCACACACACATTCATACACCAGTGTACACAGATACTGGGGGTAAGGTGGGTCAAGGGTCTTACGCAAGGACACAAGGACAGCATTCTTATGTGGGAGCTGGAATCTCACCGCCAACCAGTGGGTCAGTGGATATGACCCAACCAATGATGTTTTTATGTCGAGAGCAGGATTCCAACTGGCAACCTTTGGATCAGTGGACAAACACTCTACCAACTATATTTTATACTTTTAATCAAAGTTAGCATACGTTTTGAGCCACAGTGAGCTAGCTAGCGTGCTACTGCACACAGAGCCAGTTGGTAAACAGCAGTACTGTACTTTACAGGTGCACTATATCATTTTTTTTTTCTGGCGGATGGTCTGCTACCTTTTTGTCTCCGTGGAAACGCCTATTGACTAGAAGCCTACAAGCGGATACATGTCAGATCTGTGAAAAGGTGAGATCTCTCGCTGTCACATTTTTTTCAATGTATTTTACCAAAACAATTTATTTTATCAAAACACCTATAATGGTCTAAATGCAAGATCTGTGGGAGCTGGAATCGCCCTGCCAACCTGTGGGGCAATGGATCTGACCCAACCAATGATGTTTTTTATCTCGAGAGCAGGATTCAAACCGGCAACCTTCGGATCAGCGAACAAACACCAACTGAGCTCCTGTGCCAACTAAACTACTGTACTGTTTTTACTGCGTTGTAAAAAAGTAATTGAGTTGAGTTGTTCACGTGTCCCAGGTATCAAACGCCATCACGGAATTTTGACACTGTGATTTGAACGTAGCATTACTTTAAGCACGGTCTCCTCTCCACAGATCTGACCTGTAACTTGGTCTGGTGGTGCCATTCTCTCAGTTAGGTAGCCGTATATTGTTTATCCATTCAGTTACACACAGTCATTTGACTTGAAATGTCCAGTTTCACACAAATGAACCACTTTTTCCCTCTGGTCTTTGAATACTGTGACATTAAACAGGGATTTCAGTTGGGTCAGGCTTAATCCCATTTGAGAGTGAAGGGTTGTCTATAGGCTAAGCAATTCATCCAACAGATCAATGAAGTCTATGTAAGTACTATGTCTCCAAGTGTCTCCTGCAGCTAACCGGGCTTAAAAGCTACTTACATCCATGTACCACTATTCAACGCACTGTATTACATTGCATTGGTTGAAAATACATGCAAAATTTAAATATTAAATAAAATCTAAATCAGTGACTATGGATTTTATGGTGTGAAATACAATCTAGTGTAGCAGCGGCATAGTGGTTAAGCCATCACCCAAAAAAACAGAAGGTGTTGGGTTCAAATCTTGCCCAAGCTGTGTTGTGGCACTTTGTCCCTGGGCAAGACACATTTCAAAATAACACCATTTTACTGGTTCTTTAGGGAAACTAAAAACAAAACAAAAAATTACACAAAAAAGTCTTAAGCTGTCTCAAAATTTGCATAATATTGCCTCATAGAACAAATAAAATAAAATAAAAAAATATATATATATATTTCATTTGATCTCAGTGAGAGCACTCAGACTCTCCTTTTCATGAGTGCCCTGTTCAAGTACAGAAAAATACAAACAAAACAAACAAAACAAGTAACTGCACAGGTCCATTTAAAACATTAAAAACAGGAGCAGGTGTGAATATATATGTTTATAACCATATTATTAAAGGGCATTTGTGGCACCAATGTATCCAGTTTTGCATGTCCTTGAAATGTATTCCATTTTTGGGAAGCGAAATAACCAAAAGCCTTTTCCCATCTCAGTTCTAGTGCGGCCACTTTTTAGACTTATACAATCATGAGATGTTGTATTAAAAGTTCCCGTATCAAAGTTCAACAAACACGTGAGATACTTAGGCAGTCTATGAAGTAGTCCCTGATAAATACATTTCGTACAGTGCTTTTCTCTTGTGACAGACAGCGATGGCCAACCTACTTTTTCCATAGTGTGCAGTGATGGGTTTTAAGTTCATGACCTGTTATGAAACGAAGGGCTGAGTGAAAGTGTGTATCTAAAGTTTTTTAAAGTAGAGGCTGGAGTCTGCATGTAAATTATATCCCCATAAATATGCTATATTTTGTAGTGGTGAAATAAAATTCATGTGTTTATAATGGCTTGATAATAATTTACTGTATGTTATCTGTGTAATCCCTCAGTCGTCCAGTTCTGATCCATAGCAAAAGAAAAATATAAAATCTGTCAACTGGACAAAACGTTGTAGGAGTGAAGACGTTTCGCTGCTCATATCCAAACCGACTCCAGTTCTGGTCAGATTAATGGTGGACACTGCCTTGTATCTATCTGAAGAGAGGAGCTAACTACACTGAAACTACAAACACCTATTGTTTACAGTTTCTGTTTGTGCGCTAGGTCTATTGTGTCTAAGTGTGCACTGTGCCTGAGTCATACTTAGCACAGTCATTCAAGCCCCTAATGAGTGATTTCACATCTATTAGCATCCTGGCTCGCCCTATTGTTTTCTTCGTAAATAATTTATGTTCAAACTTAACTTTTTGTAAACATTTAACATATTTATAATTTTAAAAAATGTAAATGACCAATGCCCAATTTGAATACTCTATAAATTAGAATATGCTTTATTCGGAAAGACAGCTCAGGCTATGGCAAGGCCCCATCTGAAGTACGACTCTATTAGATTTTTTTTTTCCAGTATATCCTACATGTTTCCTCTGTATTGTGAGACTAGAGCAGACATACAGGATTACAGCAGAAGGCATGGATCCACTTCAGCTCACAACCAAAACCAAGCACTGCCTCTGTATATTGTCTGAATCTGTCACTAAGCAGCTTTAAGCATTGAGGTCAAACTGCACTTCATATTCACTTGTGGTACGTTTGCTCTTTCACTGCTCCAATGCTTTGATTGGGGGAAATATGCTACTATTTTTATAATTAGCTTTGTTTTTTGGATAACGTGTATATAAAATTTGCCTGGCATCCAGATTACACACTTCTTCAGTACTTTCTTTCTTCTTTGTATCTTTATGTTTATTGATACAGGGGAATCCAATGAAAGCACTTGGGCTCTCTTTTTCATGGGCGCCCTGTTTAAATTACAATACAAGCAGAAATCAAACAAAACAAACAAGTATTCAAGTCCATATAAAACATTAACAACAGGTGCAGGTGTGTGTATAAAGTTTGTTACCAGATTATTGAATTGCGATTCACCAAAGTCTCCAATTTTGCTTTTCCTTGGAGTGAATTCCATTTTTGTGAAGCAAAACAGCTAAAAGTCCTCTTTCCCGTCTCCGTTTTGGTGCGACTAGTCCTTAGCTTTATGCAGTCATGTGATCTGTATTAAATGTTCTGTTATAAATGATTAACAAGCAGGTGATGAGAGTCTGGTAGAGTTAATATGGGCGTGATTGACAGGTGGATTAGCCAATCAGGGATGGTCAGTCTGTATCAAAGCAAATATGGAAAAAAAAAAGCACAAAAAGAATTGCATATTTCTGCAGAATAAAAGAGTGAAGCACTAAACTCTGTTAATCTGAGGTGAGAGAAATTAGATTTTGTTCAAAATGATCAGCGACCAATGAGCTCCTTTGTTTCACAAGCATCACCGAAATAAACCAATCCGATTGCATGGCTCTGTGAGAAAATTAAAGGTCCTATATGACGCAAAATTTACCCCTGTGAGCTTTTAGCCATGTTAGAATGTTGTTACCCCCTCAAAAACATACCTGAAGTTGTGTTTTATTTGATTTGATTGTTTGAGTAATCCTTTATTATTAGTCTGTTTACATCTCCAAAGCTCAAAATGCTCTGTTCCACCTTGTGATGTCATGAAGCAGTAGTTTTCAAGTTATGTTTTGTTCACTAGAAATTGACAATTCCAGGGCTGAAATTATCCAAATGATTCTAGTGAAGGTGTGGGGAGTTTAAAAACACAGTGGAGCACTTCATGTATTACCACATGACATCACAAGGTGGAACAGAGTGTTTTCTAATTGAGAGAAGAACATAACCTAAATATGTAGGGTCTGTGTGTTAAACATTTGCGAATGAAACAAAGCACAACTCCAGGTCTGTTTGCGATGAAGAAACAACATGATAATAGATCAGAAAATAGCATAATATGAGCCCTTTAAAGTAAGAGTACCATTACTTCAAAATAATTTTACTCAAACAGCTTAAACTAGTGGACAAAAATTGAAGTAAGACTAAAAAGTTATTTTGGGGAAATTTGTAAGAAACACAAATGTTCAAATCATATAAAATTTCAATATGACTATATATTTTTGTCACTTGAAAACGTATTCACAAAGGGACCGAGTACAATGCAAAAAACGACTAAAATAAAAGGTAGTAAAAAAGTAGTAAAGTAATGTAACTGAGTACTACCCACCTTTAGCTTTAGGCTATTTGGAACTGTACCCCAGGATCTTAGCCCAATAACGGAAAATAGAAACTAAGGCGTACAAGATTTATGCTCTAATCTATCTTTTTTACATAACTGTCTGAAATCAAATGCACTGTGAGAAAATAGACGTTAGCATAGCGTAGCTGAGATATGAGGATAGGTTAGCAGAGTCCGCTCGAAGCACATAGAGTTTAGAGCATAAGCCTTTAAAGCCTATAATCTTCTTCATAACTGTCTGTCTGACATCACTGCTCTGCGTACTCAGTCGTGTTCTCCAGGGTGGACTCCTTGGAGGTATCACACAGGGGGTAAACGCAGTGATACAAGAGAACTGAGATAGGAGGTCAAATAAGTTGATCATTTATTTTGTTTATCTGTTAAACAGGCTACATAAGATTTTTGAAGATAGTACGGAATTTGTAATATGCAGTACTTTTTTTTGACAGTTTCAACTTAAACCCCAAATCGTCTCCCTAGAAGATTGTGATGACGCAAAGCACAACTACTCGTTCATAGTTCAAAATATACGGATTGAATACAAAAAAAAATGCAATGTCTAAGTTTAAATTCAAGTTTATTGGGATACCCAGAGCACAGGGCAAACTGGGGCAAAATGTACACGTGACTAGCGCTAACCACTCTGCCACTGTGCCTACTTCTAATTGGCTCTGTGCACAACACTGTTAGAGTCACTACTTCCTGTCCAGTTTTATCTCTATGAGGTTTCTGCTGAGTCACGCTAAAATGAATAAATATTTAGAGATGAGGCAGTGGACAGGGAGCTGCGGGTGGATGTCACTGACAGGCTAAAAACTAGACAAATAAAATGAATACTTCACCAGAGGACACGTCTGTGTTTAGAAAGATGTTTGTGTCTCAATGCTAACGCTAATGCTAATTTTGAGGCAGAATAAAAATTAAAACAACACCACAGACTGAACTTCTACATTTAAAGACAATCGGGTAGTCTTTATTTTAATTATTTTGAATTTTAATAGGTTGTTTATTTTATATTTCACACTTTTAATAAAAGTTAGCATAAGCTTTGAGACACAGCGAGCTAGCTAGCGTGCTACTGCGCACAGAGCCTGTTGGTACACAGTAGTACTTAACTTTACGGACGCACTGTGTCATTTTTTTCTGGTGGATAATCAGCTACCGTTTTGTCTCCATAGAAATGTCTATGGCCTCGAAGGTTTCACATTATGGCATTAAATTCATCTCCACCGGTACAAGCGGATACACGTCAGATCTGTGAAAAGGTAAGCTCTCTCGCAGTCACATTTTTTTCAATTTATTTTACCTATCAAAACACCTATAGCTGACTAAATGCAAGATAGGTATATTTAATGCCGTGCTGTGGAACATTCCAGACAAAACACGCCTATGTTTATGGAGACAAGCGGGTTACATATTGTATTTTGAACATTATTATTAAGACGCAATACACAGTGTACCATTCCCTCGCCCCCTGATGCTAAAGCGCAGATAAAACAGATTAGCTAGCACGCCTTGTACACATGTAAAGGTAAGCTAGCTGTTAGCCACTCTGCAAAACACCATTCGTCTCTTATGGAAATGAAGTGTGAGGGGAATATATTAGCTGTTGACTTTACGTTTGGGGCCATGTGTGCTTTGAATACATGCCACAGTCCCCCATAGGGCTAACAGAGTAACAGCAGTCTTAATGGGCTCCAGCATAACAAATGAGTTCCAGGAGACATAATAGGAGATAAAGGGTGAGTTACTGCTTTTGAACCTACCTGGTCTGCTGGGAAGGGGCACAGGGAGATGTGGAGGTTTATGGGGGAGAATGCTACAGAGGAAATTGTGAAAAATATGCCATGTTTTTGTCAGCGTATTTTCCCATACTTTAGAGAGACTGTCTGGCATCCTTCCCTAATCAGAAAATGTAGTCATGAGCTATTACAATGTTTCTCATACTGTGGTACATGTACGTTTGTGGCCCGCTACATTTTGAGAACTTGTTTTATTCAGAGACAAGACAAGATCTAGTCATGTTTTGTCCTCCTTTGGGTTATTATTTAGAATTACTTCAACCAAGGTTTAGTCTCATTTTAGATTTGGTTTAACCTAATTTCTACCTATTTTATCCTAGTACTTGGAAAGCCAATTACTCGGCATGTTACGAAAAGTGTGTTACTCTGTTACTTCATCAAAAACATACTGGAGTTGTGTTTTGTTTCATTCACACATGTTAGAGTAACCCTTTATTATTAGTGTGTCTACGTCTCCAAAGTTCAAAATGCTCTGTTCCACCTTGTGATGTAATGAAGCGGTAGTTTTCAAATTAACACCTACTTTTTACCTTTTGTTCAGTAGAGATTGACAATTCCAAAGCGGAAAGTATCCAAATGATTCTAGTGAAGGTGAATGGAGTTTAAAAACACAGTGGAGCACTTTCTGTATTGCCACATGACATCACAAGGTGGAACAGGGCATTCTGAGCTTTGGAGATATAGACAGACTAATAATGCAAGATTACTCAAACATGTGTGAATGAACCAAAATACAACTCCAAGTATGTTTGTGATGAGGTAACAACATTATAACATGGCTTAAAGATTACAAGAATCAATTTTGTGAAATACAAAAATGTTAGCTAATCTCAGGTGGATAATGACATTGATCAGTAACTACTACTAGCTCTGGTAACACTTGGAACTATATAAAAACAAACTTAAATCACGTCAATACAATAAAAAAAATGAATGCAACAAGTCGCTAAGCTGTAACCTGTCTGCAGCTTCGCAAATAGCATAAACATGACGACAAATGCGTCTTCATAAATCATGCATCTCGGTGCTGACACGTCCCAGCCTTTCACAGCAGCTGTACTGGAGTCCTGGAGTGCCATTGTGTCCCGCGTGGATGACCTCACACACCGCAGCTCCTCCTTCGATCCCCTCCAACGCACAACCCCTGATAATGAGGTCATCAAGACGAGCCGGGGTCAACGATTGGTCAAGGCCTAACCCAATCGCCTGCCATTCACCCGGGCATGGCAGCCCCGGAAGTTAATTCAATACGGGACGCACTGTGTGGGCTAAGCTAATGTAGATGAATTACAATTTGGAGGGACAAGATGCAAAATAGTCGATATGGAAGGCTTTGCTATGGCCAGGAAAGAAACACTATGTTTTTCAATGCATGTATAGCAATTAAAATACCTGTAATTGATCAAATGCAAGATAGATATATTTAATGTCATACTGTGGAACATGTCAGGCAAAGCAAGTATATCTCCATGGAGACAAGCAGGTCAAGGCATAACCCAATTGCCTGTCATTCACCCAAGTGTGACCGCCCTGGCACTGAATTCAATACAGGACGGATTGTGTGGGCTAAGCTAACGTAGATGAATCACAATTTCAAGGGACAAGATGCAAGATTGTCGATAGAGTTTATGGGACGGGTTGCTATGGGTACGCTACGGGAAGAATGCTAGCAAAGTGTGGCATTTTAAATTGTGCTAGCAAGCTAAATGTATCAGGAACAATATTTTATTTTAACACAAGACCCGAGGCGATTAATTAGCTTGTTGTTCGGAATTCCCCAAATGTGTGCCTGTAAGTAACAATGAAACAATCAAAATTAGTGTTTAAATTGTCCCCTTAGGAGCATATGAAGACCAATTTTGTTACAGCTTTTGGCAATGTTATATTTTTGCTGAGGAAAAATTTAACTATGACATAAACTAAATTATGACTACTTAAAGGCGCTGTGCCTGATTTTTACTGTCTTAGAGACATGAAAAATAGAACTAGTTCATTTTAAACAGTTCGCAATGGTCCAAAGATACTCACTTATCTTATGCATTCCAAGCATCATAATTAGCTGCCGTGATGAGTTTACAAGCACATTTTACAACTCTTGAGACTAGTGAGGAATTTTGCCGCCGCGGCAAATCTAACAACAATTAGCATTCTAACATGCACTTCCTGATTATCAGACAATGAAATGCTAAAATATGGTACGGGAATGCTAACAATAACTATCATGTTAACAGCACACGCCATTACTTCCTCATTCACGGACGATAAAAACTATTTATAATGTATAAACAGCACACAGCGGTTTCATTTTGACCCAAAGTAATTTTAAACTAGGTCCTAAATATTGTCTAATGTCATTGTAAAATATGGTACGGTAATGCTAAAAATAAACTAGTATGCTAACGGTGCACCAGCATTAGTTCCTTGTTCACATACCATAAAAAAAATAAAATAAAAAAAAATTATAATGTGTAAACAGCACACGGCAGTTTCATTTTGACCCTAAAATATAGTATGGGATGCTAAAAATAAACTAGCATGCTAACAGCGCACCAGCATTACTTCCTCATTCACGGACAATAAAAACTATAATGTGTAAACAGCACACAGCTGTTTCATTTTGACCCTAAGAAGTTTTAAACTAGGTCCCATATATTGTCTTATGTCATTGTAAAATATGGTACGGGAATGCTAACAATAACTAGGATGCTAACAGTGCACCAGCATTATTCCCTCATTCATAGATGATAAAAAAAAAATAATAATAAATTATAATGTGTAAACAGCACACAGCAGTTTCATTTTGACCCTAAGCAATTTTAAACTAGGTCCCAAATATTGTCGAATGTCATTGTAAAATATGGTATGGTAATGCTAACAATAAACTAGCATGCTAACAACGGACCAGCATTAGTTCCTCGTTCACAGACCATTAAAAAAATAAAAAAAATATATAATGTGTAAGCAGCACACAGCTGTTTCATTTTGACCCTAAGCAATTTTAAGATAGGTCCCACATGTTGTTTAATGTCATTGTAAACTGGGACTGTAAGAAATGTTAAACTAGGTCCCACATATGGTGTAACGTCATTGTAAAATAAGTAATAAAATGTTTAATTAGGCCTCTTGTGAATATAGACACATGACAGGTGTATAGTGGTGTGTCCCTGTAGGGAGCGTATGGCTGAGTGCTGTTTGGAGGACTCTGTGTCAGACCTGCTGGGCTGTGGAACATGATGTGTCACTCCACTCACCGCCAATGTGACTACACCCCAGGAGACCACTGCAGACTACAAGAGCAAGTGTACGACAACCCGAGGTGTGAACGCTGGCTTTCAAAAACAAATTATAAGTGAAATATTAACTAACTTAGGTTTTATTAGAAACTCAATGAAGGAAGCCAGAGCAGTCGATGACTAATTTCACGAGCCTATACTTTATGGACAATATACAGAGAGGAGGAGAGAGAGATGGAGAGGGGGAGAGAGAGGTAGAGAGAGGTGGAGATTGAAAAGTAGAGCGAGAGATGAAGAGAGAGGAGAGAGAGATGGAGAAGTGGAGAGAGAGGTGGAGATTGAGACGTAGAGAAAGAGATGAAGAGAGAGGTGGACAGAGAGGTGAAGCAAGAGATGGAGAGGTGGAGTGAGAGAGAAGTGGAGAGAGAGATAGAGAGGTCGAGAGAGATGGAGAGAGAGAAATCAAGAGAGATCAATGGAGAGAGAGATGGAATGAGATGGAGAGGTGGTGTGAGAGAGTTAGAGATGGAGAGAGAGAGAGGTGGAGAGAGAGATGGAGAGGTAGAGTGAGAGAGAAGTGGAGAGAGGTGGAGAGAGAAATAGAGAGGTGGAGATTGAGATAGAGAAGTGGAAAGAGAGATGGAGAGAGAGAGGGAGGAGAAGAGAGAGATGGAGAAGCGGAGAGAGATGGAGAGAACGGTGGAGAGAGAGATAGAGAAATTGAGAGTGATCGATGGAAAGAGATGGAGAGAGATAGGGAAGTGGGAGAGAGACATGGAGAGAGAGGTGGAGAAAAAGAGAGGTGGGGAGACAGATGGAGAGAAAGGTAGAGGTGGAGAGACATATGGAGAGAGAGGCAGAGGGAGAGAGATAGATAGGCGGAGAGAGATGAGAGAGCCATAGAGAGAAGGAGAGAGGAGGAAGGAGAGGTTGAGAGAAAAGTGGAGAGAGAGGCAGATAGAGAGCTGGAAAGAGAGAGTGGAGGAGATAGAGAGATGAAGACATGGAGAGATATATAGGGAGGTAGATGGAGGAGGAGAGAGATAGAGTTGCAGAAAGAGAGAGAAGTGGAGAGAGAGGTAGTGGGAAGTGACATGAGAGAGAGAGGTGGAAGCAGAGGTTGAGAAAGATGGAGAGAGAAAGCTAGAGAAACTGAGAGAGAAGTTGAGGCAGAGCGATAGATAAATGGAGAGGAGGAGAATACAATAAAGTGAAGACAACTCTGAAGAGCAAATCTCATTTAAATTGTGTTGCTCGTCTGACAGGTTGCCAACAAAAGTCTGACTTTGTGCCACTGGGACAGAGAGTGGAGTCAGGACTGAACGGTAACACGGTTTGGGTGACTTTAATGAATAGTTTAAAAGATAAGAGCTTGTGACATATCGACAAAGGCCCATCCTGCAATATTTAGTGACAAATGGAGGCGGAGAGAAAGGAAAAGGTGCGAATGGGGTTAATATGTCTGTCTAAGTTCTTCAAAAGGAGGCATTAATACTTGGGGATTGAATCTAAAAGTGCAATTTGTAACTTTTTCTGGAGGGTCGGTCGCCTGCTTGTCTCCGTGGAGATGTTGTTGTGTGTGTTGTCACGATACTAAAATTTCAAACTCGAGTTTGATACTAAGGAATAAACACAAATCTCAATAATGATTCTGATACCACAATGATGACAAAAAAAAACAAAAACATTCTTTTTTTAGGCAATTTCAAAGATTTTCAACATTAAATAAAAATTCTTCAAGATTTGTTGATCTTGAACAGAAATGAACCTGTCCTGTGAATGCGACTTTTTAGTATCGATACCTGCTCAAATGAGTATCTAGTTTTTGATACTAGTTCTATCTGATTTTCAATGCTTTTGACAACACTAGTTATTGCTTTAAAGTATGGAAAGATGTATGTGCTTTCTGTATGGCATTAAAGTTATCTATCTCCACGGAGACAAGCAAGTGATACCGGTATGTGAAATTACAGGGAGGTCAAATTACAGATCAGATATGGAGAAATGCATGTTTTTAAAAGTATTAAACACATCATTATCAATCATAATGTTGAACATTCCAGGCAGAGCAATAGCATCCCCATGGCAACTGGCATGTGGCAAGCCTTCCACCAGAAAACCTACATAATGCACCTTTTATCAGCTAATAAAATTTCATGCATTTGGATTCAAGGGTGAAGTTTGCAATCTCTGAATTTTAGTCAAAGCCATATTTTAAATGTGATGTACAGCAACGTTACAGTTTTGCAAAACTACAAAAATCTGAAATTCTAGACAAATGGCTCTCAAACCTTTCACTCCAAGGACCACCAAAGAAAATTTTGGCTTTCCGAGTATCACCAGATCTAAAATAAGTATGTAACTGGACAGGTCTAATCTAGGACTAACCAGGTCTAAAAGTGGATTCCATAATTTCTGCTGTTCTAAACAAGAACTAAACAAAACTCTAAATTAGCCAAACTCCCAAACTGAAGCTGTTCCAAGTACCACCTGAAGGAGCTCACATACCATGGTTTGAGGGACACTGTTCTAGACCACTTTCACTTCAATTGCATTATTTATTCGGTCTCAACAATAGATCGAAGTACGCCATGTAGCCTCAAATCACTTAGGACTGACTGACAGAAGCATGGCTGCAAATCGTTGGTTCCAATCAGTCACTCAAACAAACAAACACATTCATGCGTGAAGTGTCTTGCCCAAGGACACACAGATCACATGTCCTGGTTTGAACTATGATCAAACCACCGAAAGCCTGAGCTCCATAGCCAGACATAGGCAAACAAACACAAAAAATGCCCCAAAAATAGCATGTATATTGATTCCAGTGCCAAGTGGCTGTATCCCAATGAGGATCAAAGCCTAGAGGGAACAAAGCAGTGGATTTAGATAGAACAAAACCGCAGGACTGGACCCAAACATACTTAAACGTGCAATCGAGGAACAGGGATGGTGAAGAAAACGGTCATACAGAAAGATGAACTCCTGTGATATTTGTCAGTTCACAAACTCATGAGAATCTATCTTGTTCTACTCCCATGGCAGCTCGAACTACCGAATGACACAGTGCAAACATGGCAGCATTGTGGTTTGAGTAGAGGCCTGTGGGTTAAGGTACATTTTTATTGTCTCCATAAGTAAATTTCCCCTCTGCATTTGACCCATCCTTCAGTGTCACTGGAGCAAGCTGTCAGGAACAGTGTTGGGAACCCATCTCTGTGATCTTGAGCTAGGCAGGACTACCTTAGCTGGAGAATGTTACCTATTGTGCATGTTTTGGGTTGATTATGGGACTTTCATCTGTAAAATGTTGCAAATGTTTGGGACATTCAAATCAGAACATTTGATAGAGCCATATTATACCCAACTGAGCTTGCGGGTGACAGTAGCTCAGCTGGTAGAGCGTTTGTCCACTAATCTGAAGATTGGCAGTTCAAAGCCCTCTCTCAACATAAACATCATTAGTTGAGTTGTCAGATCCACTGACCCACAGGTTGATGGTGCGATTCCAGCTACCACAGATGATTACTGTCACTGTGTCCTTGGGCAAGACACGTAACCCTCCTTGCCTCCAGTGTCTGTGTGAATAGGTGAGTGGTTCCTTGATGTAAAGCGCTTTGAGTGCCTTGAAGGTGGAAAAGTGGTATATAAAAATGTGACCATGACCATTAAAAATGGCGTAAACATTCAAATTTTGACTCATTTTTTGGTGTTAATTCATTAATCAGGCTTAGAACTGGATATCAACAAAGCTTCCTGTACAATCCATTAAAATCTTGTTAAGTACAAGATGTGATCTTCAGGGGGTGAACATCTTAAGGTGTAAACATTGATGTTGTTTCCAAGTGAAAGATATATGCTGAGAGAGATAAATATGAAAAAAACAAAAAAGTGATTTTTGCCTGTAGTAGCCAGATTGAAAATGCTCAGAATTCAGTGAGTGTTACACATATTAGTTTGTCATCTTCCAGGTTCAGGAAATGGACCAGCAAACTGACACCTGAAGTTGACCTAAAAACGGGGAAGCCTGAGGGTATGTGCCCAGATGTGAGGACACCAGAGGAGAGTTTGTGAGTGATGGCTTGGATCACCACGGTGAGATAAGGAGGGGCTTATCAGGGGCTGTCAGACTGCTCATGACATACATAGGTGCAGGCAGAGGAGACGGAGAGCAGGGGGAGGCAGGTGAACAGGTGCTAGGGTGAAACTGACTGATATGTCTTGAGTTGTGTGATAGCATTTATGGGTTTGTGGTGTTTAGGAGGTGGGGGTAGGTAAGCCATATTTTTGTATTTATTTGTGTCAGATTTGGGTTGTCAAGGGAGATCAAAGCAACCGCATTTCTGCCGTGTCTGTAGCAGGTGCCAAATAATCAGAATTACAAAAAAATATTTCCTTTCAACACAAGATGGTCCCAAACAAATCAAATGAATTGGTTGCTATAACTTTTTGGTCTATCTATCTATCTATTTGAATGACCCCTTATTACAATCACCTACTCAAGGTCCGCCTCCCGCTTCTCTCCATGGAGATGATATTGCTTTGCATCGAATGTACCACACTATAGCATCAAACTCATTCAATTACTGATGTTTTTAGTGCAAAAAATACCTTGATAAACAGGCATTCTTAGTGAGCAGATCTGACCTAACTGGGCAAAATACCATTTCTTTAAACATAAACAATCTATCTACCCTTTTGTTAGCTAACCTTAGCATGTAGCCTTGAGCCAGACAAAAAAAATTCCATCCATTTACTGATACAATGCTACCAGTAACTCACACATGCATTCACATACCTGACTTTACTTTGCTAAGTCCATAAAAGTCCACCTTCATTACATTGACTTGTGTAGGTTGGATGTCTGTTATTTATTTATCATTGCCTCCGGGCTAGTAGCAGTGTAGCTAGTCGTACACTGTTCCTTGGTATGCTTTGCCTTTAATCAATGTTTCAACAGCGCAAACGCTCCGGGTGGCTGTAGCTACACCTGGGGCGCCCAAGCTAAGGGAGAGAATAAATCCAATTGTATTATGGCAGAATGATAGAGTGCATTAGGCTATAGAGAGACGGAGGAGACGTATTGTATGGAGGTGGGTTGAGTGAGGTGGGTATTTCAGACTATAGGTGTGGTAGTGTGAAATGTAGCCAGCGGGACAGTGGTACAATATCTAGAATGTTTAAATTTATGTCAAGATCCTATTTCTTCCTTGTCTATAGATAGTGGGTATTTGCAGCTATTTTCCATATCCTTTCATATAATGATAATTGGAGTCGTTATTCATCTATATGGCTTTGCGGTTTGAACCTCACAAAAGCACAATGTTATAGCCCCTTTTCACGGAGCCGCCCGACTAGTTCCGGTTTTCGCCAAAGGTGCACAGCTGCTCTTCCTGCACCATTCATTCTCTATAAGAATTTAGCAGAGTCTTGCTAAAATGAATCAATATTTAAATATCAGACAGCGGACAGCAAGTTACAGATGGATGATCACAGACGGTATGTTAAGACCTTTAGGACGATGTAAGCACTTAACCGGAGGAAACTTGTGTGTTTATAAAAGTAGCTATCTGTGTTTCAAAGCGAATGCTAATGCTAACCTAATCTAAATCTCAAAATAGAACACAAAACAACTTTATGAAAATACAACTAAATAGGAACACAAACAACTTTATGAAAATACAACTAATGACAAGTCCATTGTTTTTCTGTGCAAAAGCATTCAGATAACTAATTCATTTTAGCGTTAGCATTAGCTTCAGCACCAAAATACCTCCTTTTCTAAACACAGAAACTTGCCTAGTATTTAAAAATTGATTTATTTTAGCAGGACTCGGCAAATTTTCAATACACAATGAGTGGAGCAGGAAGTGCGGCTCCGCAACTTTTGAGAGAACTGGAACTATCCAGGCCTATTGTTGTGTCCCTGTAAAGACACTTCACCCATATTACCTACTTAAAGAGGGGGTATTACACTTCTATGGGGTATTAATTGACACATTTAGATCACCGTGTTACTTTTATTGTTTTGAAAATACTATATTCACTGAAAACAACGTATTAAAATATGTAATTAGTTTCAGTTTAGTTTTGGACACTCTCCCCTTGCTTCCCGCGCTAACTCACTCCCCGTTCAGAGCGCTATCGCAACACAATCGGCGTGCATCCCGCTAATGAAACTACTACACATCGCATCAGGTTTGTGAAGTTGTAGTATATTCTTTTGTATATTTATGGAAAAATTGCTGTATGGGAGCATGGGTGGCGTAGGGGGCGTAGGCTGAGCATTGGACAGAATTGTACTGCTAACTGTAACAAGGGTTCGAACAGGGCCAGGGAGATGTTTTAACATGGTAGAGACTGCTTTGTTTAAATTACAGTCAAAGCTTTATAATTCACTGCAACGCTCCCACTCCAGAATTGAGCTACAGTTGCCTTCAATATGTTTGATCGGATGAACTAGATGAACTGACAAGGAATCGTAATGACCAACTTGCAGACTGCATTTTCTGAACCTCAGTGAGACTTTTCTGGTTAAGGAGGGAGTGTCTGGGGAGAGGGGAGTTGAAGTGTTTCAGATTGTCTCCCAAGCAAATCAGCCCCAGATAGCCAGAGGAAAAATGATAATGTTATGACAAATATGATGATTTATGGTTTGTTGTGTTAAAGGCTCTGTACTCAATGTCTTTCCTTGTATTTGAGAAAAAAAACGCCTTGCCCCAGTACAGATATATTGTATAAGCAGCCCTTGAGGTCAGAGAAAATCTGCTGTGTACTGTCTGCATCTAATTCTTAAGCGCTGTTATCGTCCAAGTATCAAGAAGTGCATGGTTTGCATGCTAGTTGTCGTTAGCATTACCATAATGGCAAAATTCCACTCTGGCAAGTTGAAAGTTATGAAAAGTGCTCATAAACTCACCACTGTGAATAATTGGGATACTCTGAATTCACAAGGTAAGTGAGGAATGACTGGACCACAGCAAACTGTTTAAAATGAACTAAAATGAGCTTGGTTTTTTAACATTTTTAAGATGGTAAAAAATCAGGTCGAGAACTTCAAAATGTTTATAGAAATTGCAGAAAATCATACACTCCTGCACCTTCTGAAAATGAAAAAATAAAGTCCTCTGTGACATTAAAGTACCCTCAAACAAGCCCTGATAGACACTACAAGCAGAAGCAGTAGTCGCTTTGTTAGAGCCAAAATGGTGGTCTATTGTGCCCTGAGGGGGGATCATGCCATTGAGCTTCATAATATAAAACAAATCAACATAACGATCCACCATCATTACCTTGGCCGCGTGTCAGGCTGCCGATTGGATTTTTATACTCTGCTCGCTCTTGACGCGTTAGCCGTGTGAGCTAGCCTAACGCTCCACCGGTCATCTCCAGACCCATAAATGTTAATTAACGACCGCAGCCGCTGGACATTCATTTAGCGCTATGGACCAGAGGAGGTCTCGTAAAAAAGAATGAAGAATGAATGGGTGAGCGTGTTGTTTATTTGGATAGGTGTGTGCATTTCAAGGGCATGTCATGTCAAAATAACTATTTATTTCAGTTTTCTAAGTTCATACACTTACTTTTAAAAGAACTGCAGCCTATGTAAGATTTTGATTTAAAATTCCATAAGCATGAGTCCCCAGATACGAAGTAAACATGTTCAAATCAAATATAGCTTTTACTGCAGTGACAGCAGCTCAGTTGGTAGAGCGTTTGTCCACCGATTTGAAGGTTGGCAGTTTGAATCCTGCTCATAAACATCATTGGTTGAGCAGTCAGATCCATTGGTGGTGTGATTCTAGCTCCCGTAGATGAATGCTGTCATTGTGTCCTTGGGCAAGAGACTTAACTAACCTAGCCCCCAGTGTCTGTGTGAATGTGTGCTTGAATGGGTGAGTGGTTCTGTGATGTAAAGCGCTTTGAGTGCCTTGAAGGTGTAAAAGCGACATATAAAAAGTGACCATTTACTGATTGTAACGCTGATGTACACAGTAAAACATTGGACCTGATGGCTATGTTGTTTATATTATAATTTGGTGTTTTGATTCTCAAGACGATCCAATCAGAAAGCAGAATGAGCCTCACATGTGTCTCTCATTTGGGTTTCAATGCTGAAATCCATCTCCCTGAATTGTGACTACCTAAACCCCAGCCCCTGCAGCCAGTCATTAGTCAGTGCTAGTGCAGCCTCTGCAGCTCAGTGAGTGAATTCTGGAGGTTCTGCGCTTTTATACAAAGCATGGCCTGTCCATATACTGAGAATGAGATAAACTTGTATGTGTCCTCTATCTGCAGGTTTAGGCACTGGCAACCCAGGTTCAGTTGTGATTACAGTACCTCTTTTAAAACTATAAGAGAGCAGTACATACAGTTCCTTTAATTACCAAGATCACAAACTAGTCTAGAGTAATCAAATTTCAGTTTCATAAAAATTGGGTGAGGAAACATTGTGATTTTTGTGGTCAGTATTATAATATATTCTAATCAATATCCCTTGCTGGCACTTTTAGACTAGCTTCTCAATAGAAAATTTGAAATATTTTTGTAAAAGAATTGACATTAAAACAGAGGGAAAGAATGAACCAGTGCTAAGTTGCGCACGTTGTTTATATGGAGGTCCCTGCATTTCAAGGACATGTCACGATGAAGATTGTCCCAAAGGTCTCCCCGTCTTTCTCTAATATGGCAGTAAGCCATCAGTGCTCTCCATAAGAAGCTAGTCACTCTATGATAACATAATAATAAAGCCACACAGGGCCAAAGTCAGATAGAAGTCGAGGTAGCCTGGTACTGCTAACAGGAGGCACGGGTGAACAACAGGTCAGCTAGCATTAGCGCTGCTGTCAGAGAGCGGTGTAATGTAATCATAAAAGTGTAGATCATGTTACAGCGTGGGGTAAACAATATGAGGTACATGTCAAGGAGGAAGATATTGCATTTGTAATACACTTGTGATACTGGCTTTTAGTCCCTATGTTAGCACTGAAATGTGGTAGTACAACATACGGGTCCAAGTGTTTTAGATTTAGATTTATGAGAAAAAAGCTTACCACTTCAGCTAGATTTTTGTTACATTTAAGATTTTTTTTTGTCTGTTATTTTACAGATGTGTTTTCAATTTGATTTTTAAAAACCTGTATTAGCATGAGATGTTTCACTTTATTATATTCACCATATGATCCATTCAAGGTTGCATTAAACATAAAAGTAAAGTACTAGGTTGTTGAAAAAATGATAAAACATAAAAAAGTAATAATCAAAAAATCATGTAATTAATAATGAATTAAAACATAAAAAATACAAATAGAAATTATAAAAAATACAATAAATAAAAAAATAACAATAATAATAAATCAGTTAGTACAAATAAATATCTGCATTTCTAAAGTAAATTTAAAAGGCTCATTTTCATTCAGTTTTTTATTTTTTATTTTTTTATTATATATTTATTGTTTGTATTATCTGCTTATTAAAAGGTCCTATATTACACCATATGGATTCTTGTGAGCTTTAAGCCATGTTAGAATGTTGTTACCTCATCATTAACATACCTGGAGTTGTGTTTTGTTTCATTCACACATGTTTAAGTAACCCTTTATTATTAGTCTGGCTACATCTCCAAAGTTCAAAATGCTCTGTTCCACCTTGTGATGTCATTAAGTGATAGTTAACAACTATCTTTTACCTTTTGTTCAGTAGAGATGGGCAATTCCAGGGCTGAAATTATCCAAATGATTTTAGTGAAGGTGTATGGAGTTAAAAAACACCTTGGAGCATTTCCTGTATTACCACATGACATCACAAGGTGGAACAGAGAGAGAAGAACCCTTTTTTGTGTGTTAAACATGTGTGAATGAAACAAAACACAACTCCAGGTATGTTTTTGAACAACAACATTATAACAGATCAGAAAATAGCGTATTATGGGCCCTTTAACAAACACCAACACGCTAGTTACCACCGTTAGCCTCCACCGTGGAAAAACCTTACATGGATACCAGCCGTCACTCTCTCTTTCCATCTCCCCTGTCTACGCCCAATAACCCCATCCCCCCGACCTGCTCCTACACGCTCTATCAATCTATTTAGCCATCCTTTACCCCCCCCTTACCCCCTCTCTCCATGCTATCCCTTATCTCTCCAAATGTACTCTAGGATGCACTATTTCACTGGTCTAACCCATGAAGATGTAATCTGCTAACCAACCACCCACGCGCTGCCATATTCCCAACCCCTAAACAGATATTGGACAGGCCCCCATGTTGGAGTCACGCTTCGGCGCTTTGTAATTATGTGTTCGCAGTATTGAGCCGGGGCAGAATATTTCATAGAGGTACACACGACAGGCTGATAAGGCAAGACAACAGTGAATGGTGTACAGAAGAGGTAGACAGGAGGTTAAAAGGCTTGTGCTATGTAGTGCTGCGGATTGTGTTATAGTACATATGTTCAGTATACAGGGCGAGAAGGGGAATAGTTTGTCTGTTTGGGTTTTTTCCCCAACTGATCTAATAGTAAATTTATGGACCCAAACATGAAACAAACCAATAATAATGAACAAACATAGCAGCGTAAAGGGCGGACGCTTGAAACTCGTTGACGTGTGACGAAAATTTCAGATTTTTTTTTTACGCAAATGCACCTCTTGAACGCTGGAAACGTGCAGCGGAAATGCTGGGCTAGCCTAGACACGCGTCCCCAGTAGACTTTATTTTTGATAAGCCTATTCTTCTGCTGTTCAGCTGCATGTCTGTAACAGTGAATAAAAGTACTTCTGATTCTGACTTTGCATATAAACGTAAATATAAAAACGAAAGCTCCACCATGCCCCTTTCAAACCAGGCAGTCTGTTTGTATATTAGTATTTGAAGTCAATTTTGAAACATAGCCATCTATTGTTCTCTAGCTTAGTCTCTAGTCCAGAGTGTACTTGTCATTGGATTTAACCTACACATCTGCACACTAATCCAGCATCTCATCTTCCGTAATATCCTCCAATACATGGCCAAACCTCCCCTCCGTCTGCTTTTCCTTATTATGCACTAATCAAGGGCCCTTCATGACTTTGGAGTGCACTTAAACATGCCCTTGTCCACTTGTCCGTCCATAAATACAGGCCTGGAGACATGCACACTCCCATACAAAGCAGTGCTCTGGTCCAGGCCCCTGAGCACTGCTATCACTAATGCCATGTGCCGCTGCCAGATGTAATATTTCCTGTGGTCATTAGCCCATCTGCTGCCCGGCCCTGACGCACTGGCCTACTCTTATAGTCTATTGTCTATGGTAAAGGAAGGGTATGTACGTCAATGGTATATATGTATTTTAGGCAATAGAAGTATATAAAAGCTGCTATATTAAAAGAAAGAAAAATATTGGTGTGTGTTTCATAAGATGTATTAGATTCATGCTATGGAGTGGTGGAAGGTAATGAACTACAAGTAGTAAAGTACTGTACTTAAGTAGAATTTTTAGGTATCTGTACTTTACTTAAGTACTTTTTACAGTGGATACTTTTTGCTTTTACTTAAACTAAAGTAAAGTAAAGTAAAAAGTACTTTTCATATGATTTGAGGGGTTATTTTTACCATGTTTGTGGTAACATCCTGAATAAAGTTTTCAAGTTCAAGCTTCGGCTTTGAACAAACAAAAATAAACACACAAAATTCATTAGAAAAATTAATACATTGATTCGTATTGTTACTGTCGACCAAAATATGTATCATTTTTAATCAATGTCACTACAGTAACACTTTAAACATTAGAGTGAAGTGATACTTTTACTTTTTACTCTTAAAGCACATTTTTAAATGGGTACTTAAATACTTTTAGTTCAGTAGATTTTTTCATGTGATATTTTTACTTTGACTTGAGTAACTTTTTGCCTCTGTATCTGTACTTTTACTTGAGTACTCCGTCCACCACTGCTGCAATGTAACTTTCCTGACAGAGGTCACCTGCTAACGTCCATGCAGATATTATTGCTTTGCATGGGATGTTTCACAGTATGGCATTAAACAGATCTAGCTCACATTTATTTCATATTTATATCGAACTTGGCCTGAACTTGGCCTGGTCGCACTACCTGCTTATTTGGAAATAAATATATTTATGGCGGTGGCTCAGTGGTTAGAGAAGTGGTCCCCCAATCTGCAGGCTCGTGGATCGATTTTCGCTTGGCCCAAGTTCTGACTATACAGAAGCGCTTTACGTATAAGGTTTTTTTGTTTAATGCCATACTGTGTAACATCCCTGGCAAAGCAATAAAAACAAACAAACATATCTATCCCCATGAAGAATGCATGTTTTTCAAGGTATTTATATAGTAATGATAACACCTGTAATTTTAAGCGATACTGTGGAACATTACAGCCGGCTCATATGGGTTTTTATTTATTTATTTATTTTATTTTTTGCTGGTATCCGATATTTGGCCTGCTGCTTTGGCCCATAACCGATATTTGCCGATACTTGTTTTTTATCTCCACTGCAAGGCCCACAAATGTGTCTTAAGTTGAAGCAAAGATCACAAATCCACTTTTCACTTTTGTAAAAATAATAACAAAATGTATTTATCTGTAATATAAAATGATGTGTTACATATACAGCCATATAACACTCTTCAATTTCCGCCGTCACTCATGAGTCTGATCAAAAACACGCATCTGATTCACTGAGGACAAACTGGGAATGGCTCATGGACACAGAGACTGGGCCGATACTGATGTCGTCAAAGTGTTATCAATGTCAGCCGATACCGATACTGGGGCCGTCATGTCGCCCATCCTTAAAAGCTATCCCATCCCCATAGAGACAAGCAGGTGGTGGACCCCTCACCAGAAAAGTTACATAGTGCTCCTTTAAATAACTTCTTTCCTGCCCTCTGTCTCTCTCTCTCTCTCTCATAGCCCAATACTGTCGCTGCTCGCTCGCCCCTGGCCCCTTCACTATAATCTAATGCTCGCTCACTGATCTATGCGGCTCTTTTGGTGGCCATCCGCACTAATTGGTGAGATCCGTTTATGGAGAAAGACTGATAAATGAAGGACGGCCCCAGCATTCCGGTCTCTGCCTTGTCTACTGCGGAAAATGCGCCTTAATTCACAAGAGTCTAAGATAACTCAAAGTGATGTTCTGTGAAACTTATATATTCGAGGATATTAGCTCTAACATTTGGGTTTGGACCGTTTCGGATGTCAGCGTAAAAAGAGAGATGACATTTAGAAGTGGGCCAGAGAACTTGTAATGGGAAGGTTAGAAAGTCTTCAACATGTTGAAGAGACGACAAAGTCAAAATAAAATAAAAAGAGTGCACCTTGCTAGCTCCTCGTATTTGCTTTTAATTACGTTCAAGTAGTGAAATGTGTTGACTATAGGCTGCTAATAAGATCAAATTGGCATTATACCTACTAATGTATTTCTGTTCAGTTTTTTCAGTTGAGGTTAATGTTTTGAAAAAATTTTGCATCTTTTCACGCAGTGGACCAAGCATTTTGAGACAAGGGCAAAACATAGCTTCTGCTTTTAATGAGGAAACATCATCAGAGGGGTGGGCGATATGCCAGAAAATGTATCTCATGATTTTCTGAGAGCTTGATCATGATTTTGGTTTCAATTCATGTTTTCTTAGTGTCTTTTATAGTCTTTAAGAGGTAATTAAAGCTATCTGCAGTTTTTGAAAGTTTGCTCTTGCACTGTGATTGGTTAAATCCACCTGTCACTCACTCAGAGCATGATTGAGGCTGACCAATAAGAGGAGTGGGTGGTGGCAAGTGTCTGTTTTTGACCACAGGGCTTCATAAAAAAAAAAAAAAAAAGGCAATAGCAGATCGTCACAGAGATGGGACTGTATAAAGAAGTAGACTAAAGGAGTATGACATCACCCATAGTGTTTGGCTCCAGTCAAATGAAGCTCATCGAGGGTAGCAGTTACAGGGGTGAATTTGGAGCCGAGTTCCATATTTGGAAATCCTACCGCGAGTATCATAGCAACCAAAGAGACAATCTGGAGCAAGATTGTTGAAGGCAACACACCTTCCCACCCGGACCGCTGGTTTAGCAGGGAGCAGGTGCTTAGCAACACTGTCAATCAAGCCTGTTGCTAACATTAGTGATAGCGACTGCTGGGAAATAAGGGCCCTGATTTGTACGTTATTAATGTTCATTTCTTGATTTACGGACACAATAGTGAAATAAAAACACCTGGATCATGTAGAGTGGGTTAATATGAACATTTTGAGACCAAAATGACAAGCCTGACAGCAGCAGTTACAGAGAGAGGGCAACAGTTTTTCAATACAAATTGAATTGGAGCCAGAGTCGATGGAGAAGGAAGCGCGCCTATGCTGACTTCCTACTTGAGATGCAGCGCGTAGCAGGTTAGCTATGTCCATTTATATTTACAGTCTGTGGGATGCCATATTGCCCACGCCTACATTATCATTGTTAAAAGCTTAGAACATGGCTGAAACATTTGCAGAATAGTGTTACTGTGATCAGTTAATATGAAGACTACTACCCGGCAGTGGCCATTTACAACTAAAGTGAAAGAATATCACCGCCTTCTTTAGAATATTGCACTCCACAAGTTATTTTTTACTCAGACAGTACTTTTATAATTGTATGTATTTGGTAGCAAACATATAAGGTCATGTTTATATAGCGCTTTTCCACCGTCAAGACTCTCAAAGTGCTTTACACTGTCACCCCAGTAACTCAGGATATAAACATACACTGCACATATAAAAAAACACATTGCCAAGATAACTGGTTAGACACAGTGACTTCATTGTGTCACAAAATGAGACCTATTTATCACCACTGTTATCATAAATAACATCATAAACTAGCTGACCATGCCAAAAATACACTCACATCTCATTGTGTTAACAGAGAGCAAGAGAGAACCAAACCAAATATGAATCAGCTAACTGCTGAAGCGTGCCAAACTGATTTTCCAAGACGGTTGTACACATTACGAGGCCTAATGACCAAACATACATTCTGTCCTTGTCATTGTATATTCACACATAGTACACATGTATTATAGAGGTCATTTTCCATACAGAGTCATTAGCTGTTCATCTGCATTATTCAAGCCGCAGGCTGTCACCATCACGATGCACGAAATGATGCTATAAATGTAATCAAGTAGTCGAAATTTAACCTTGTTTAGTTTTTGGGATTTTCTCCCATGTATTTGAGCAAAATTTGTCTTGCCTCACTACAGATATATTGTATAAGCAGCTCTTGAGGTCAAAATAAGACGGCTGTGTACTGTCTGCATCTAATTATAAAGCGTCTTTTATCATCTAAGAATCAGGAAGTAAACCGTTCAAATGCTACTTGTTTAACATGATGGCAAAACTCTGCACTGGTCTCTGACAGTTGTGAAAAGCACTTATAAACTCATTGCAAGGAATAATTAGGATGCTCTGAATGCATAAGGTAAGTGAGGAATAACTTTGGACCACTGCAAACTGTTTAAAATGAACTAATTCTGTTTTTCACATTTTTAAGACAGTAAAAATCAGGTCCACCTTTAATGTAGGCTCCTAAGATTAACTAAGAGCAGAATTCAACCATGCACAGGAAGTAAGAAAAATGATGGAATGCAAAAATATTAATATTAGTTCATTTTAATTGGTCTACAGTGGTCCAAAGTTATCCCTCACTTACTCAGTGCATTCCAAGAATCCAAATTATTCACCACAATGATTTTATAAATGCTTTTCACAGATTTCAGAGACCAGATTTGCCATGACGGTAAAGCTAATAACAACTGTCAAAGCTAACACACACTTCCTTTAGCTGCAGACAGTGCAAAGCAGACTTATTTTGAGCTCAAGAATTGCTTCAACAATATATCTGTACTGGGGCAAGACAAATTGTGTTCAAATACATGGGGAAAAAATGTGGTACAGAATCAAAATGATAACCCAAACAATGACACAACTGCAAATGTGTTTAACAGTAATGTTCATTTAGCTTTTGTTTTATAGTTTTTGAAAATGTTCTAACCAATCGCTCCCAGGGTTCCGTATTGTAATTCTGTTGATCTGTCTTTTTTTAATTGCCTCCACTGAGAAGCTTGTTTCTCACTGCTTTCTTCCATAGCAATGCAAATTAACATAACCCATAATCTTTACATCAGTACACTTTTTGGGCAACAGGAACAGACTAATTACTGGAATGTTTATAATGTGACAATTACAAGTCATTTGAGGGTACAGGCCCTTGAATTCCAGGGTAAATGTGATAAATGTGTCATAGTGGAAAAATAATCTAAGTAAATAAATAAATAAATAAATAAAGCTTTAATTTGAATCCTTGGCACAGTCTTGCAATAGTACAAAATAAAACATTTAATTAAACTGAAAAAAAATAATAATAATAAAAATCTGCACCGTAAGCAATTAAAGGTGCACTGTGTAACTTTTCTGGTGTAGGGTCTGTCATCTGCTTCTCTTCATGCCTGGAATGTTCAACAACTTATTTATCTCTACGGAGACAGCAGGTGACACCACAGGGCCAAGTTGCATGTCAGATCTGTGGAGAGGCAAGCCCACTCATAGTAAGAATTCAAGTTTTTAGGCCAATAAAAACTAACGTTACTGAGCAAATGCAAGGTGGATACGCTTCAAGACAAAACAATAACATCTCCATGGAGACAAGCAGGTGGCGGACACACCACCAAAAAGTTACACAGTGCACCTTTAAATTGAGTGGAAAACACAAAACCTCAAAAAAGAAATTGAAGCATCAAAATATTGACTTTTAATTTCAGGAACTTCAACATGTTTGAAACTATACTGTGGCTGGTCAAAAAAGTTAAAATGAAATAAACCAATAAACCAATCAATAAACAAAAATACAAAAAAAAAAAAAAAAAATATTTCAAAGTCTGTAAATCGCCAGCATTTTCAAATAAAATAGCAGCTCTGAAACAGGGAAAATAAGAGTGGACGATTACCACAGAAACAGGCCTATATGTTTAAAGCTGTGCCACAGATGCATCAGAAAAAGAAAAGTAAATGGCTCTATGTGGGACAAAATCATCCTTCTCCACTGGTGCTAGCTCTAAAATCTATCCAGTGCTAAAGGTTTAGTAATCTCCATCTCAGCCTATTGCCTCAAACACAAGAATACAAGTGTAGCCTTTGTTTTTGTCGGAATACAACGAAAGGACATATACACCGTATTCAGAGATTCAATACAACTATGACTTTTTATGTTGTTTTAATGCAGAAATGGCAACTTGCCTGCCTGTCACGATAACACATTTTGAAGCACGACATATCGCTACAGATATGTATAATGATAAACGATAATATGGAAACATTTTTTTGCCACTGACACAATAACAATAATGCAAGAAGATCTCAATAAACCATTTTTAAATAGACAGTGTCATTAAAAGGCCTGAGCTGCAACAAATAACAGAATGAAGCAGTAATTAGCCATAGACATCACTTATTCTACCCTCTACATCTCAAATCTTATCATATTACAACTAAAATAACAAATATCTCTCTGAGCCCCAGAAATATTGTTCCAGCTTTCATATACTGAACAATATGTCGATATAGTAATTACCTAGCAACTCTGGGCTAGCTGTCAGGAGCAGTGCAAAGTGGACCCCAGTGTAGATGAACACGCAGCGCCACGGCAATATATTGCGTAATCTGTATATTGATAATGTAAGATAATTTGTTGTGAAATTTTCAAGGCAATGTGCCTAATTTGTAAAGTTTTCAAACTACAACAAAGGGAGTGAGCTGCCGCCTAATTTCTGGCTAGGGTTGAACAATTTGGGAAAAATATCTAACTGCACATTTTTGGACAAGAATTGCAATTGTGATTAGATTTGCGATAAAAAATAAATAAAACAAATACAGCAGTAATAGGATTCTGAATAAATTTTAAGTCCAGAAAACTTGCCAAAAACACTGAAATATGAACTGGCAAACGAATAGAAGAATCACATTTCAGAACATCTTTGTACCGATCTAAACTACAAGGTGAGCACTTTTTAAGCATTTTGTTGTTCGTCAAGGAAGCTATGGTCCTTCAAAAACTCCAGCCTTTGAGATTTACTGATTGCGCCCATTCAAATTGCAATCTCGTTTCAATTGTGATTAATCTTGCAGCCCTATTTCTAGCTTTCAGCTCACCTGTTGTAGTTCCAGCTTAGTCAGTTCATTCTGCTCAAACTGTTTTAAAATAAAGCACAAGCTAAAGACTAACTTGAGTAACAGAGCTTCTGACAGAGCAGTGCCTCTAGTCAGCCACAAAGTATCACTAATATCATCTATTTTTCAAGCGAATATGTTTCCCGGATAGACTAGATATCATCGTTGAATCTGCATTAGACTTGGTAAACGCTACTATGTCGGTTTCATTTCTTTTAACCAAATGTATCAGAGAATATTTCAGGGTCAAAAACATTATTAAGTAATTAGAGCAACCTTTTAAATGTATATAATTAAACACTTGTGGGCTCCATTTGTTCATTAGCACCGGCACATATCCGTCTGGGCTAATCCTTCTTAAACCCAGGTGAGTGTCTTTTGGAGAAAATTGCTCTTTTTGAAATCCCATTCAGGTACGCACCGTCCTTGAAACATTAATTTAACTTGACTCATTACAGACTGCACACTCCATTATTAAAGGACAATTAGCTAAAATAGTCCAAGTACTTGTAATAATATGAGTTTTCTCATAGTTTAACTTAACCATGAAAATATGTGTTCTCACTATGAGCAGGGCTTGTCTCTCCACAGATCTGACCTGTAAGTTGGACTGGTGGTGTCATTCCAGGTAACACAGTAACATCTGTACTATATATAATTTTATATGTAGATATCTCCATGGAGACAAGCAGGT
>KN486018.1:0-24340 GCA_000787095.1 Periophthalmodon schlosseri
AACTGGTCCACCCAAAGGACAAAACTAAGAGCCATAAACCAAGTAATGTGGTCTACTCCATTCAGTGTAGTAAAGAGTGCAGTGAGCGCTACATTAGAGAACAGCCACTCCATAACAGAATGTACCAACACAGGTGCGAGAGCTCCTCTCGACCCCAGTCCAACGTACATCTCCATCTGAAAGCCACTAACCACTCCTTTGAAGATAGTGAGTTACAGATCTCAGCCAGAGAGAAGAAATGGTTTGAGACGGGAGTTAAAGAAGCAATTTTTGTTAGGAAAGACAATCCTTCCTTGAACAGGAATGGGGTCCTCAGACATCATCTCTCCCCCATCTATCACTCCATCCTCAGACCAAACAAACAAAGAAAACAAAGAGAACAACAGAGCGAGCCAAGATGCTAATAGGTGTGAAAGCCATGTGTATGAATATGTTAAGTAGGACTCAGGCACAGTGCACACTTAGTGTAGCTCAATAGACCTGGTCTACAAACAGAAACTGTAACAACAGCTGTTTACAGTTTCAGTGTCGTTAGCTCCTCCCTTCAGACAGATATAAGGCAGTGTCCAGCAGTGATCTGACCAGAACTGAATTATTTTGAAAGGGCTTGTTTAATAGCACAAATCAGCTCACCTGTTGTAGTTCCAGCTATGGCTGTTCTTTATGGTCAGATTGCATTAAAACAAAGCTCAGATTAAAGTCAAATTTGAGTAACAGAGCTTCAGACAGAGCAGTACCTCTAGTTAGCATCACACCCCTAGGGAAGATGACATCAGCTGCAAAGTATCAATAGGACCTTTAACAAAGAACTAGGCCATGGACTCGTGACACCTGTTGTTTGTCTGTTCTGTGTGATCAGTCAGTTAAAAGGTATGAAACTAGAGGAGGAAACTCAACACTGGCTCCTACAGGGGAAGAGTATCTGTGAGAAACTGGATCCAGAACAGGATATCCACTTCTGCTTTCTGTGTCAGAACAATAACAAGATGCACCACTTTAAGGCCCATCTACACCATAACTAAACCTGGATATGAACCAGGAGCTTGAATTAGGCCAGTATTAAAACACACCAAAAGTAGCAAAAATTAAAGTGCATATGACTGCTCATTTCTCTAAAACATAGTTAATATAATTAGATTAAAGATTTTAATAATAAAATAAAATTAAAAAAAAAATTGACTGGTCTTTTCTAGTTTTGTAATTTTGGTGAAGGTTAAAATTTTACATCCTGGTTGGACATGGGCAACAGATATGACATACCTAGAGGTAATTCCAGTTCTGTTATGATTGGAAAAACATTTTTAAAAAATGTTATATGCACTTTAAACAGGGATTAATCAGGACTTAACAAGAACTAAACCAGAACTATATACACCAAAAGTAGCAGGAATTAAAGTCCATATGACAGATTAGACTACTCGTTTCTCTAAATATAGTTAACATAATTAGATGCAAGATTTTACTGATAATTTTGCCTGGTCTTTTCTAATTTTGTAATGTTGGTGAAGGTTATAATTTTACTTTCTGGTTGGACATGGACAGTAGATATGGCATAGAGGTAATTTCAGTTATGTTACCTAGGAACTTTAATATTTACAAGAGCCAAAACTTCTCTAAATTGCACAAAAGTTATGATTAAACTAATAAAAATGGATTACCACATCTTTATTTTGTTAAATCAAGTTTAATCTGTCAGAAAAATACCTTCCTTGCTCGTAAATTGTCCCTATATTTTGGACAGAATTTTCCGTGTTGATGACATAGACAGAGGGAACTCTCTGTTACTTCCTGTTTTTGTCTTCATGGCTTTCTCTCCACAAACTGCCAATTAACTGATGAAAAACTATGATAAACATGTACCAGAGGTACTATCCCTCCAAACCGAGCAGAAAAGCACTTTAAACAGGGCTTAAATAGGACTTAACCAGAACTACATACACCTAAAGTAGCAAGATTAAAGTTTAAAATAGGTTCCATTTATGACATCCTATGATATCATAATTTCAGCTGGAGGAAAAAAAACAACATATTAACATGATTTATAGGTCTCATTTTGGTTTTTGACATCCCTGCTCCATCTTCACAGCACTATCACAACACAATTGACATGCATTTCACTAATGAAACTACTGCACATCGCATCAGGTTTGTGAAGTTGTAGTGTATTGTTTTGTGTCAAGCTTTTGTATATCTATGGAAAATTGCAGAGCAGGAGCATGGGTTACATGGGCTTGTGGGCTGAGCATGAAGTCTTATACTGCTCAAACATGCATGGATGACACATGCAACCTCTTCAGGCATGTTTTTTTTAATGCTGACACCGTTTTACTAAATCTGCTCACAGGCTGCTCTGACATCAGCAGCCACACATCCGGAGTAGACCACTTTATTAAATGGTGTGATGATCACTACTTACATGTTAATGTGAACAAAACAAAAGAGGTTGTAGTGGACCCCAGGTCAACTGGAACCCATGATGAGGTAGCGATACATGGACAGAAAATTGAACAAGTTTCAACTTATAAATATCTAGAGTTTCAAGTGGACGATCATATGAGCTGGAATGAGCATGTGACGAGTATGTGTGCCAAAATACACCAGCGTCTGTACTTTTTTTTGGAGATTAAGGGTGTTTGGAGTCAGTTCAAATATTACGCTGACCTTCTATAGAGCTAGTACAGAGTCTGTGCTAAGGTATGGAATAGTCAGCTGGTTTGGAAACCTGACTGTCAAATATAAATTGTAGATTTTTAGACTGATAAAACTGGCTGACAACATCATGGGTGTGTGACTAGACCACAGACCATCTTTGAACGGTTAACTCTGAGAGAGGCTCTATAGATCATCAGAGGTCCCGCTCATGTGCTCAACACACAGTATGAGCTCCTGCAGTCTGGGGTCAGAACAGGGTTTCTTTATGCAAACATAACAGGTATAAAAACTTATTTGAAACTTGAACTTAAACTTGTTTGTACTCCAGTCCATAAAATCTACAACATGGACTGATTGTGCAGATATGTGGAGCCTGATTATATATTGTCCAGTTCTACATGTTTTTTTTTTGTCTTTTGTTATGTCATATCATGTCTGTATGTCAATGCTACTGACCCCTGTTCTGAGCCAAATTTCTCCATGAGGAGACAAAATAAAAGAAAACCTAAAACCTAAACCTATAACATGGTAGAAAGCGCCAAAAATACAATTTTGAATAATACCACCTCTTTAAAATACCCTGCTTTCTTCACAATATTTGCCCCCGTATACCTTTTTTCTTATATTTTGGCTACAATTAAATTCTGCAAATTGAACCAAACTTCCTCTTGAATTCAGAGAAAAGTTGATGCTAAAAACAATAGTAAACAGGATGTGAGGTGAGATATGAGTTTATGATGTTAATGATTAAAACATTGGAATTTATGAGTCACGTTTGTCCCCCATTTCTCTGTTTAGTAGGCTTCATTGAGGCTAGTTTAATTTTAACCTTAAAAAGTGGGTTATCATATAGGTCAGTTTCATGTGACATTAGAACACTCTAGAATAGTAGAATTTGCTGTTTAACTGTCAGCCAATTTGTTGCCCTGGTTTATGCTTCACATCTCTGTAATTACTGACTTACTTACTAACTTTGCACAGCAAGATGGATTCTCTCGATATTTGTGAGTTCACAATCTCATGAGAATCTATCTTGGCATGCTTCCGCTGTAAGGTTAATCAGGTGGGCAGACCAATCATAGGGCAACATTGAGATTGGAGCAGAATCAAAGGCAGAGCGCCCAAGCAAACCAAAACAAACATGACAATGCTGACAGACACACTTCAGCCTATTTTAGTGTCAATATTTTGGTTGAGAAAAAACGTGCAGAAGGTAAGCGCTATGTGAGACTTTGTGAGGACCCGGTGCTATGACCACGGAAGACGGTTGCCATAGCTTGAAACCCATGAATTCATTTATTATTCTCGTTTCACTTCAAATATAGGTCTAATTTAAGCTATTGAATGATCAGAGTGAATAGAATTAAAAACCACTTCCTGGGGTCTCCTCCTGGGACATGCCAGAACATCTCCCCTTAAAGGCATCCGGAAAAGATGCCTGAGTCACCTTAGCTGGCTCCTCTCTTAGAAATTCTGTCTATGGACAATTATAAACAAATCCGGTGACAAAGGGCAGCCCTGGCGGAGTCCCACATGCCTTGGGAACAGGTCTGACTTTAGTGCTATGTGAACACAGTGCCTCCTCTCATCATACAGGGACCATGAACTCCTGGACCCCGTATCCAAGTCCCAATTAAAGGAACTGTATGAAGCCTGAGCTCTTACTGTTTTAAAAAGGTATTACAATCACAATTGCCAGTGCCTTAATCTGCAGATAGAGGACATGTACAAGTTTTTCTCAGAATATGACAAGGCCAAACCTCATGTGAAAGCTCAGAACCTCCAGAATTCACTCAAAGGCTGCACTAGCACTGATTAATGACTGTCTACTGGTGCTGGGGTTTAGGTAGTGAGAAAGAAGTAAAAGCTAAATTTGATATGAACATGTTTATGAAATTTAAAATCAAAATCTTACATACAGTTTCTTTAACTTAACCCATTCAGTTGTTATGTCCAGACAGTTGCTCTTAAAATTACTCTTGAAAAGTAGTTCCCCCAAATACATTTTATTCTGACTTGCCTAAGATCTTGGTCCACTACTTTGTACTTCTAATTCTTGAGTAATTTTTTCACACTCAGAAGTAAAAAGTGGTATAGTCGTCCATTTTTCGTAAAAAATGAGAATAGAGAGAGGACTGGGGGTGAGGGGGGTCACACAGAAAGGATTACGGTCAAAGTTCAAACATCACACATGTGAGGCCCCTGTTTATATAAGAATTCTACAGCTACGTCTCATCTGACATATGAGCTGGTTTAGTCCTGGTTTAGTCCTGGTTCAGTCCTAGTTTAGTTCTGGTATAGCCCTTGGAATTGGTCTGGTATTCATGGGTTTCTGGCAAATTATTCCTTGCAGATTACAAAAATTTTGACCTTCTCCCATTTAAAAGATATAATATTTTGACTTTGATTTGATTTTATTATTATTATTTCTATAACAACGGAGGACCGTTGCCATGCCAAATCCTTCAAATTAGGAAGGAATCCTTGTGCCTGCAGCCCTTGAAAAGTCCTGGTTTTGTCCTGGATTGATCCTGGTTTAGTATTGGTTTAGTCCTGGTTTAGTCCTACTTGCCTGTTCTGGTTTGGCCCTAGTTTAGTACTGGTTTAGTATTTTGTACTTGTCTAATCCTGGTTATGTACTGCTTTGGTCCTAGTTTGGACCTGGTTTAGCCATGGTTTAGTCTTTGTTTAGTCCTGGTTTAGTCCTACTTGCCTGTTCTGGTTTGGCCCTAGTTTAGTACTGGTTTAGTATTTTGTACTTGTCTAATCCTGGTTATGTACTGCTTTGGTCCTAGTTTGGACCTGGTTTAGCCATGGTTTAGTCTTTGTTTAGTCCTGGTTTAGTCCTGTTTAGTCCTTGTTTAGTCCTATTTAGCCCTGCTTTAGTTGACAGCAGTTCATAGTGCCTATTTAAACTCACTAGATATCTTCATATTACCTACCCCTATATTCATATTATTTGCCTATTTTGTGATGTTATGAATCCAAGCAATATTTGTGTAGGGCTGCAAGATTAATCACAATCTCATCAAAATCGTAATTTGAATGAATGGACACAATTAGCAAATCGCCAAGGCTGCAGTTTTTGAAGTACCACAATTTCCTCCACAAACAAAAAAATATCCTGTCTTATTTGGCATAAAAAACTGCTAACCCTGTAGTTTAGATCTGTACAAACATGTTCTGAAATGTGATTCTTCTACTAGTTTGTCAGTTCATATTTCAGTCTTTTTGTCAATTCTTCTGGATGTTTAAAATGTGAACTTTGAACAGAATCTTCAGATCAGATTGAATCGCAATCTCAACACAATTAGATATTTTTTCCCCAATCGTGTGACCCTACTTTTGTGACGTAAATTTTGTGCAACCTTTGGCCCTGAAAATCTTAAGACACATATTCATTCTTTATGCACTAATTAGTCACTACTTGACCCAAAACTTGTCTTTTGTACAGTGAAGAGAATGCATAAATTATGGGATATCAAGGTTTGGCTGGCCCGGTTTAGTCCTGACTTAGTCCTGGTTTAGTTCTAATTCTGTCATAATTTAGCCCCATTGTTCTGATGTTGACCTGGAGGTAATTCTCTTGATAACACTAATCTGATGAAATTTTTCCAATCTATCACAAATGAACTAAAATATCTGTAAAAAGTATAGTTAGTCCTGGTTTAGTCCTTCTTAAATCCTGGTGTAGTCCTGCAAGCTATAGTCCTAGTTTATCTCTATAGTTTAAAATAATAGTTAAATCCTGGTTTAGTCCTTATTTAGTTCTGGATTAGTCCTGTCTTTAGTCATATTTTAGCCTAGTTTCATACTGGTTTAAAGCAATAGTTTAGTCCTGGTTTAGTTCTTGTTTAGTCCTGGTTTCCTTAGTCCCTCTTTAGTCATAGTTTAATTCTGGTTCCATCCTAGTTAAAGGTGAGTGTTTAGTTCTGGATTAGTCCTGGTTTAGTCCTGGTTTAGTCCTGGTTTAGTCCTGGTTTAGTTCTGGTTTACTGCTGATTTAGTCCTGGTTTAGTCTTATTTTAGTCCTGGTTTACTCCTGGTTTCCTGAGTCCGTTGAGCAAGGCACTGGTGCGTTGTGAGCTTGTCTCAGCCCCATTGCTGTGTCACGTGCACAAAGGAGTTACGTAATGATATTTATGTAAGATTTAATCCTTACAATGACTGCACCTCCACCTCCCCAAGACAGAGGCAAGACCGAAGACTGGACCAGGACTAAACCAGAACTTAACCAGGACTAAACCAGGACTTAACCAGTACTAAACAAGGTTAAATGCAGGACCACACCAAAAATAACAAAGGACTAAACGGTAAACCAGAAATACAGGACTAAGCCAACTACACCTAAATAAACCAGTAGTAACCAGGACTAACCCACAACACCAGAACTACAGCAGAACTACAGCAGAACTACACCAGGACTACACCAGGACTACACCAGGACTACACCAGGACTAAACCAGAACTAAATCAGGACTAACCCACAGCACCAGTAGGCACCAGGACTACACCAATCAGGACTATCCCAGAACTAACCCAGGACTTAACAAAGACATCAGACCCAAACCAGTAGTACATCAGGTCTAAATCAGATCTAAACCACGACTGGATTAAAAAAAAAAAAAACATCCACTAAACCTAGAACAAACCAAGACTAAACCAAACCATGGCTAAAATGGGCTGAGCCAGGATAAAGTCAGGGATAAACCATGAAAGGGCAGGTTACATTTGGACTAAACCAGTGCATTCACTCCTGGTTTAGTCCTAATTTAGCCCAATTTAGTCCTCATCTAGACATGGTTTAGTCCTGTTCTAGTCCAGGTTTTGTTCTGGGCTGAGTTCTAAACAAGTCCCAGTTTTCAAAAATATATTTGCAAGTATGAATTCACCTTAAACCAGTTGGGAAACCGGACTGCTCTAAACCCTTAAACATATCTACGGTTAAATTGTCTCTCTTCTTTGTAACCTTTTGTCTCGTCTTTTGCCCCCTTCCTGTCGCAACCTGCTTTTCTCAGAATCCATTTGAGGAATTTGCTCATCGGTCTGTTTAGAAAAGCAAATCCCTCTGACGTATATGTCCGTTATAATAAAAGAAACCACTTCAGACTAAACCAACTCTAAAACGTAACACACTTCTCTGCTTTCTTCATGATTTATTTATTTACTTCATAAAATCTGAAAACATCCACAGTATCATAAAGTTAAACATTCAAAAAATTTATGAAAAAGACCAGGCTTATGTTACCTGCCCCCTTTTCCAAACAATAGTTTCTTTAACACAGTTAGTTACTTAAAATGTTTCAGAATACATCTCCATTTAAATCATGTACATTCATTAATTGCAAACAGCTCTGCCCAATATTTAAAAAAAAGGTAAAAATAAGTAAATATTTATAAAACAACCATGTGCAATATTGTAACATAATATGAATCATCTCCTGTATAATGCACTGAAGTCACTTTACTTGCTGTTTATCTGTTCATATGCTGCACTGTAGCCACGTACTATACATAATAGTGCTGTAGCCCTTTATTTTATTTTATTTTATTTTATTAAACTCAAACACACACACACACACTGGATAAAAAGTTACATACTCTGGCTTTAACTAATAGGAGTGCATGTTACAGCTACCTTTAATTTTGTGGGTTCTAATGGTACACAATCTAATGGTAACACAATTTATCTTCATAATGATTTTAAAAAATGTTTATTTAGTATTTAAATTCAGTCCATATGGCAAGAAGCATACAAAAAAGTGTCAGTAGCTTGTTGAAAAAATTCCGCAGTAAACGTAAATGCTCTCTGACATGCCCAAACCAGTCTGCTTTGTATTAATACCCTATAGGTCTTATCCCCCATGGTAACTATCAATACAAACTCTGCACTTTCATTTATCACTAGGTGAGCTATTCACTCACTGTTTTATACCTATCCATCATCTTGGATTAAATAATGTTGATTTTCAGCCACTCCCAAACTTGCACAACAAAAAAATGTGGTTACTCCAAATTATTAACAAGATTACCAAGTTTTTCCTGCTGCACATGTTGTAATACACAAGCAGAAAATTTACATTTTTTCTTTTTTTTAAAAAGTACTCTATGTAACTTTCTGGAGGTAGCATGTCACCTGCATGATTCCATAAAAGTAGAACGTTAAACCATACTTCGGAGCATACTCCATGGAGATACATTTTATGCCATACTGTGGAATACACATGTTTTAAGTTGTTCAGTGTAATAGACACAACCAAATTGAAAAAATACAACAACAACAAAAAAACACTTGGGAAAAACATACAAACAAACAAAAAATATATATATAAAAAAATTATTTCAGTTTATCAACAACTGCCATTTAGTAAAGGTTTTGTATTACAGAACCTGTTGTCTGTGCAGGGATTTGTATTCTACACTGGTTGACATGACAACAAAAATCTGATCCTGTGATGATATGCCATTTTGATGTTGATAACTACATTTGAATATGCCAAAAGCATGAGCAAAGGCTTAAGAAGGAATAAATGATTTAATGTGGATGATTCAGGCTTAGTAACTTATTAATATCCTAAATCCTTAATATCCTAACCCTTAATTAAGTAGTTCCTAAGCCTGAATCATTCTTAAAAAAAACTATATTGGTTCATAATGAATAAAGCCTTTCTTCATGTTTTATTATGGCCAGTTAAGATGTAATTATTATAAAGTGGCAATTAGTTTATTTCAAACAAACTATACAACAACAAGTTACTCAATATAGATAAATGTTTGTTGGTGAAAAAAAAAAATAAAAAAAAAATAGTGGAAATATACAACTTAACTTTGAGGCTTAAGGTACTTTGGCCCTGCCTACTTTGCAACCAACCCAGACAGAGGAGGAACATGCAAATACCATGCATGTGACAATATAGAGTCCTACTGAGTATAAATGAACTAAACAAGATGCATTTCACAGATTACATTCAAAAGAAAAACATATAACATTAGAGCTTAAAAACATACACACTCAACCCACTCAACTCAACTATATATCTGTATGGATCATGTTTCTGTCCTTGGGTTTACATTTTCACTGTCTTTAAAATGTAAAAAACAGAACTAGTTCTTTTTAAATGGTTTGCAGTGCAGTTATTTGACACTTACCTCATGCATTCCGGGCATCCCAATTATTCACCACGATGAGTTTATAAGCACATTTCCCAATTTTCTGTGACTACGGTTTTGCCACCACGGTAAAGCTAACAACAACCAGCATGCTAATGTGCAATTCCTGATTATCCGACAACAGAACGCTTTATAATTAGATACAGATGGCACGCAGTGGACATTGACCTTAAGAGCTACTTATACAATATATCTGCATTGAGGCAAGGCAAATTTAGCTCAAATACATGGGAAAAAAATCAGGTACAAGTCCTTTAATAAATAAATAAACACATCAATCAATCATTCAATCAATCAATCAATCAATAAATCAATAAAATCAACTGAACAAAGTTTAGCCTACAACAATAATGTGTAATTTTAGAGAATGCGTAGTTAATTATAACCTGATATGAAGCCAAGAGCACAGTTTTAATTTTCAGTGTCCTATTTTTTTCCTGGCACCTTTATTGACTTGTTTCATGTTAATAAGTGGAAAGTTACTCTCACGTTTACAGCAGCAGTCAAGGCTAAGGTCAGAAAAAGGTATTTATGACCAAATGGAATTAAACAGGAGAAAACAGAGCTTGGAAATGTGGAATATAGTTCAAACTGCAGGGGCGTAACTCTATGATGCAAATGACACTTAACTTTGACAACAAAGCCAATTTGATTAACACCTTAGACTATGCTGGCAACATTCATCTTGTAGGCAAGTAAAACAGGATATAATTTATACACTAATATTATATATAACAGTTAAAAGCTACTTGACAGTTAAATCAGTGAAATGAGTTTGGCTCAATGGACACTTTAACCTAACGGATTTATACATAGGCCAATTTAAATAAAACTATTCTGGTGCCCTATTAGTGTATTTCACATTGTAAAAAAGTAACAATAATTATTGTGAAAAGTAATAACACGTTGAATGTATAGGCTCAATTTAAAATGATCTACATAAATGAAAACATTAAATTTGCTAATGACGTTAATATCCACACGAAGGATACAACCACAAAGTATCAGCAGCTAGACAAAGAGTACACAGGGATTGAAGTTGATAACTCGTTGCTTTTGGACAAAATGTATTTATATCTTTGATGCTGCTATTGCCCTCTCTAAATCTGCGACAAACGGCGTGAATATAAGCTATTATTAACCAAATAATAACGTTCTTAAATTATTAGATCACAATATGGTAATTTGACCTTGTTTTAAGACTTTTAACAAGGATTTTTCGAGAAATTTTCATCTTGGCGGACCTCACAATCTTGGTCAGTTGCCTCGGTGACTGCAGTGGGATGGGGCGTGACCTGTTCGGCAGCAGCGTACAGAAGCGTGGCTTCTGATTGGTCGATCTTGACAGACAGCAGCGGTATATAAACATGGCTACGCTACTCAACGTTGGATTTCATGCGGGCTATCGCTGGAAACCATACGTAAACAAGAAATAAACAACAAATTTAGCACTTTTAATGTAATTTTTAACGGAAGGCCAGGGGAAATCAGTCGATCCTACGTCTGAAAGGCTGTGAGAGCAAGAGGAGGACACCACTGCACCGCTAAACGTAAGTGAATCACCACGGGCTTTGTAGGAAGCAATAGCCGGGGGAGATTGCAGGATGGTGCGATGAATGAGACCGACTAGGGGCATAACTAAAACTGAATGGAAACTAAAACGTAAAGCCAGTGTAAAGTGTGATTAGGCAAACGTTTTTATAAATCAAGCTATGTCTACAATAGTAAGCATGTAATAGCACTATGATTTGACGCTAAACACGTGTAACATCTAGTGTATACGCGTTGGTAAGTGCATAATATATTTCCTCACATTATGGACTATTTTTGCAATGAAAGACGAACATGCTTTGCTGACGCCGGGTGCCTGGAGGTGGAGGCGGGCGCTGCGGTCTGTCTGTGCACTCGGCCACACCCCCACGTTTCATAAATATGACTTCATACAAGCGCGTAGCGTTACGTAACTCAGGCTGAAACTTATTCAATGAGGTATGACTTACTTATTGCCACTTATATGTGAATACTAATTGAGAGGCTGGGTGAACTACACAACACACTTGAATTTGCATATTAGTAATGTTTAGAGTTAGACCTATATCATTTTAAAACGAAATGCATGGAATGAATTCAAATGTCTTAAGTTGAGATAAAATACTGTTGTGAGTACAGTTTCTTGAAAATTATAAATAGTTTGCTGTAAAAATTGACATGCAAAATCAAAACACTACATGACTAATAGTAAAACTGTAAATACTTGGCAGTAAAATAATAATAATCTGCGTAAACAAACAACTACTGGAATGATGACTATTGCATCTACCCCTTTGATGAAAATAGTTTTTTCTCATAAGAAAATATTGTCCATTGCAATTTTATCAATTACGTTTCTAATACCAGAGTCTCAAAATAAACTATGGTAAAAATGTAATTGTGTAGGCTAAATGTATGTTATCTGGAAAAAAGGGGTTGTGTCTAACAGGAAGGATAAACATTCAAATAATCTGAAGGGCTTCTCTGACTTTTACAAAACCATTGTTATAAAATCTAACCCATAATTACAGTACAATAATTATATAAAGATGTAATAATTTAGAGTGTAGTTGGTGACTTGTTTTGGTTCAGTTGTACCAGTTACACTAATGCAGTGAACGTATGTTGTTAATGTAAATCCAATTATACGTCTGGAGCAGCATATGGTCCTGCGGTCACTGTGTTGAAGGCATTTAGGTCAGAGGACATGCTTTCAGTAATCAGTAATGAATTCAGTGTTTCTTCCAATATTTTAGCAATTTGGTCATTTTCAGTTATTTTAGGATGTGTTCACACTTGCACATAAACTATATCAAAATTGTGACAAATCACAAAACTGGGACTAAATTCTGAACTAATGTTGAACTAGACCTGGACTATACCTGGATCAAACAAGGTCTACCATCAGTACTAAACTGGACTCGAACCAGGACCCAACAAGGAACTTAAAGTGAAGTTGTATTTAGGGCTGGTTGATAATGGTAAATATATTAATTAATTCATTAATTAATTCTTTCATTAATTCATAGACCTTTATTCTGTGCCTTTTAACACACTTTTTTTTTGTTGTTTTCATATTATTTTAAGTAACCATTTTGCTGAAATGCACTGAAGTAAATCTAAAAAAATCGAATCAAATGTATTAATTGGCAGATAAATAAAAATAAAGTGTTTTATTTTCTATGCTCCTGTCCAGAATGCATTGTGGGCTTCTTCATAGTTAATCATAAATAATGCACTAATATGGCAACTACAGGCAACTAAATATAACCTCATGAGTCTATTGTTTATGTTGGCCTTAAATGACCCTGCTGCAGTGCATTCTGGGAGTCGTAGTGTTGGGCCTGTCTGATTATATGAATGAGGTGTGGCTCTATTTACATTCATATTTAATTGCACAGTCATTCTGACATTACTGTGGCCGGAGCCCTCACATGACGTGAGACCAGGAAGAGAAACTGCAATCTGAAACTGCATTCATACTGTCACACACTGCCTGTCAAGTTTGGACACACCTTTGTCATTCAGTGTTTTGTTTTGTTTTTTTTCTTTGTTTTTATTTACTACTTTATATTTTTTTCTTTATATTTTATACATATGGAAGACATTTAAATATATAACGCAATATGTGTGAAATTATGTAGACAATTTTAGAAAGTTAAATAACTCAACTAAACATTTTTATATATTTTATATTCAGATGCTCAAAGCAGCCACCCTTTGCTTTACTGACAGCACTGCAAACCCTTGGCCTTCTCTCAATGAGTTTCTTGATGAAGTCTCCTGAAATAGTTTTTATTTCACAGCTGTGCCCTGTCAGGGTCAAGGAATGTCAATAATGCAAAGCAGCGATCAAAGCAAAGGATAAAGTCTGTTTTTAAAAATCTAAAATTTGAAACAAGTTTTGAGTTTTTTGTAGTTTATTTTTGACACATATGAAATGTAGCATTCATATTTTTTGTGCCTTCAGTGAGAATCCACAATGTAAATAATCATGGAAAGTGGTAGTGTATATCACACAAATACTGGGACAAATCTGGAAACAAACCAGAACAGCACCACACCAAGTTGGATCAAATCAGGATCCTATAATAAACCAGGACTAGACCATACCACCTTGAGAATGCCTGATTATTGTGAAACATTCCAGCAATAACATCTCTGTGGATACAAGCAGGTGCGTCTTTAAATTATATCACAATCTAAAAAATGGCAGTTTACTTTTCCAAAATGTTTTCAGCTATAACTGGTGTTATAAGGAGTTCATTTACGATTCGAGTAGACTATTACCATTTGAGATTATGAATACCTTGGTTTCTATTCAATCCACTTACTTCTCCTTAACCTTTCTTTGACAAAGATCATTGATTGTTTTTACAAACTCTCACAGTGACTCAGCAGTTTTTTCACATTCTGGTTCATCTCGCTCGTCATGCATCATTTGTTGCTCGTGTTAAGCCACTGTACTTTTCCTTTTTTTATATCGCTATCCAGTAAAAACAACTGGAGCTTCCTGGTGATTCAAGCCAAACCCCATTAAGTTACAACACATCCTAAACAAAACACCACTAAAGAACAGTGGCACACGTGTCAAAATTGTGCAGTGCTAATAAATGAATAAAATAAGCTGATAAAATAAATAATAATAATGATTATTATAAAATGACTTGAATTCTGAATTGTATATATATATTTTTTTATTTGACTCAATTTATTTATTTCTATTATTATTTAACCTGTTTCAGTGTATTGCTGTTGTTATTTTTAAATTATATGCCACTGAGGGAAGACAATTCCACCTGAAATAAGGTACTTTTTCCTCTTCCAATTGTCATATTTCAATTTTCTCTTAAAAATAAGTACATTTAGTTTACCCTGTCACTATATTGTAAATATAGCACTTTGTGACAGTATAAGGGCGCTGCGAGTTGTCTGCAAAAACATTTTTTGATGGCAAACTTTGAAGAAAAAAACCATTGCTGAATACTAGGGGTGTACTAGGGCTGAGTACTAGGGATAGATTTAAATATTAAATAACTTCTTAAATAACTTCTTCTTCTTCTCCTGTCATGGCTTGAAAATGTTTGTTTAATTTGGGGTTGTAGAAATAATTGCAATCAAACTACGTTTATCACATTTATCACAAAAAATCATCTGAATAATAATCTGAATAAAATTTTGGTTGAGTAAGGCACCATCGACTGATTATATGACTAAACTAGAACAGCAGACCTGTAGGCCTTTAGTCATTTAGTCGTTAAGTTTTATTAAAATCAACTGCCATCTTGTAAGGATAAGCATGCAAATAACTGAACCTTTTGCACTGACTGTCATAGTAAGGTCAATCTGACACATGCTTTTGAAATGTTGTAGGTTATATAATTGTAGCATGTTTTGGCTGGGTGCCTGGAGCTAGCGTAGTGTTAGCGCCTTTGTGTCCTGGCGCTGAGCCAAACAACTGCAAGGGACGTGCTTAGACCCACTGGCCCAGTTTTTCTCCGGGCTCGAAACACTCTGTTCTTTTTTTTTTTTTGTACTTGCTCTGTATGTGCAAAACCAAAAGCACTATAGGCTTGTACATAAGAATTCAGCTTAACTACTACTACTACTGTTAGTAGTGGCCTTACTGCTAGCATGGCCTTAAACTTGTCAATCTTGCATTTATTCAATTACTACTACTACAAAACTAATGCTATTAATAGTACTGCTGTTATTACAATTACTACTCTGACTACCACTACTACTACAACTGCTGCTGCTGCCTGAGTCTACCTTTAGTCTATCACTGTGTTATAAGAATTCCTATAAATTCCTTCAATTTTCTAATTACTACTATTCTTACAACTACTAGACTTTGCAGCTAAAACTTTACTAATACTTGCATACAACTGATACTTTAACTTTGATTGCAACTTTATTACTACTTGCTCTGTAGACTACACAAAACTTACTGTACTAAAGACATACTTATTACTAATTCCATTGTTGCTGCTGCTATAACTACTTCTACTACTACACTTACTATTGTATTACTAAAACTTAAGGTGCAAATATTTAGTGATTTTTGTCATACCAGCCAAAGTCATTTGAACCATGTAAAACTCCAATTATAATTTGAAAACATACTGTATTTTTAGGATAGTTGTTGATTGACTATGAATACATCATTTTCCCAGTATACTTGTTTTATGGTATATTCCTTTAGACTCAATGCTGGCTACGTGTAGAACCAACTGTACTCACTCAGCGGTGTACGTGCCAAGTGATTTCATCTCAGACTTCAGATTTAAAGTGACCACGTCCATAGAAGAACAGGGATCCAGATAGGTCAAACAATTATTGATATTTTTAAATACATTTTGAACCACATAAAGGTTGAACTATATTGACTGAAGGCATCTAGCCTGAGAATATTTACAGAAAAAAGCTAATTATTGACAATTAGAAATGACTGAATCTTGTACTTATATTAAAATTGCATTCATTGTATATCTCTTGGTTTAGCCATGTTTCTATTCTGGTTTAGCCCCACTGTCTTATCCTGCTTTAGTCCTGCTTTAGTCCAAAAGATAATTCTATAGTACAAGCCATATACTGTATTAAATAAGTGAATTAATGTAGGCCTGTGATATAACGACTCGCTGGGGACCTGTTTCTATGTTTCAAATTTAGCTTTAAAGTCCTTGGTCTTATCCAGCTGCTATCAATGGCATTTTCAACATGGATAAAGTTGGCTTAGAAAACAATCTACCCTTTGATTACGGCATTTCTGATCTGCAAATAGGAACAAGCTTAGAAGCAATGCTCTCTGTCTCTCAATATGAAACAATATTAGGATTACTTAGTTAAATCAGCTTTTTTTTAATGTCAAAAACAGAACTCAATACGTACTGGGTCTATAAGCGCTTTTCTCAACTTTCAGAGACCAAAGCGGAATTTTGCCATTACAGTAAAGCTAACAACAAATAGCATGCTAACTGGCACTTCCTGATTCTTGGACAATAAAACGCTTCATACTAGATGTAGATAGACACATTTTGACCTCAAGAGCTGCTTATACAATATATCTGTACTGGGGCAAATACAGGGCCTTTTAATGATAATAAAGTTAACTGAGCTGCAAGAACAATTTATATGATGACAATTGGAAATTCAAAACAGCTGCAGTTAGGGGAGGGTGTATAGGCAACCCTATATTTGAAAGATTATACTGCAAGATTGTTTTTTCAGCCTTTTTAATAGCATTTTATTATAGACATTGTACTAGGATTGAACTAGGATATACTATCCACTTTTTAATGTCCCCTGAAGCTGCATTATTTTAGTCACAACATGCTCCACAAACAGAATATCCTGTCTTGAGTTGTAAAACCTGCTAACCCTGTTTTACTTCTACAAAGTTGTTATTAAATGAATATGATAATTGTTTTAGTTTAACAGTTAATGTTTTCAGTCTTTAAATGTGCACGGCAGTCCTAGTTTTTAAAACAAATACATATTTCTCCAAATCTTAGCCCCAATATTTGATACATTTTCATAATTTTTGAATCGTATTGAATTAAACTTTGCCTGTTGTTTAACTTGCATAATTGTACAACTTCAGACGTTTTTATCAACAGTCAACATCATTATGATATTTTTATCGTTAATGCGCTTTGAGCCAAATCAAACAGTGCTGAGTCATTCTGCCGAGGTCACTGGAAATGCACAGACCATATTCACTTCTGTCAGTAATTTACTACAGCCAAATACTGGTCACTGGTCAAACAACCAGAAAAATCATTCCATAAGAACTTACTTTAAAGAATAAGAAGACATGCGTTCTTGGGTTAGAGGTTTGGTGAAGTCAAAGAAGTCACATCTTTCTTCCTTTTATTGATCGGTCATGATTTTTTATTTTAACTTTTTCTCATTAAAAACTACTAAAATGGCTTTCAGTTGTAATTTCTAGAACATAAACAATACAAACTACTAGGGTTGTCAAAAGTATTGAATATCAGATACTAATCGATACTAAAACTAGTATCGAAACTAGATACTCATTTGAGCAGGTACCGATACTGAAAATGTCACATTCACAGGACAGAAATGAACCTTTCCTGAATAGCTTTAGAATCATCTTGAGCTGTATCAGAACAAGTATAAATCCACGTACACGCCCATGGACCACTATGGAACCTACCTGGACGACTGAGGGATTACACAGATAGGAACCTACCGGACGACTGAGGGATTACACAGATATAAGACCACATGGGAATATAAATGAAAGTACAGCCATTTAATGTTGAAAACGACATTCTCTTGTGTAAAGAGAGTGTTTTTATTATCATTGTGGTATTGGAATCGTTATCGAGTATCGTAATCGAGTTTTTAGTACTCCAAAAATGCACTTACTCATACACTAAAAAACTCAAACACAAGCGGCAAGGCTGGTGAAGTGCATTGCCCAAGAATTGAACTTCTAACCTTTCGATTAACTTTGCTGATTTAAAATCCACCACTGAGCCAAATCTCACTTTCATTTCTCACTTTACAAGATGCTAAAGTTGCAATAGTCAAGAATTTTGCTATAAAACTAGTCAAATGTAACTTGATAAATATGTTAACACAAACTAATTATATTTCTTCATTTTGTCTCTACAGATAAAATGGAAAACCAGGACAGAGACTCCGGGGACATCATTCCTGTGGTCATTATCGGTGAGAAAAATTCAAACTCACAAATTTACATTATTTTTCCCCACACTGTTTGTTTTTGCAAAGTCATTCCTCCAGAAGCGATCTGATCGTCTTAGAGACAGGAATGAGTCTGAGGGGGAGAGTTCTCCTTGGTCAAAGAATTTGCTTTAGGGAACCTGTTCTCATGACTACAGCACAAGAATTGTTTTGGATTCTATTATCTAACAAAGTAAAAGGTTGAAAATTGTCATGTGGTAGGCTTATGTGTAGAGGAATGCTATTGAAGTTTTAAAGACAAGGTTTCCAGATTGAGATGGTTTGGGCGAGTACAGCGGAAGGAGAATGAATATATGGTACAGAAGAGGGACACTGAACACATTAGGAGTCTTTCGTTAAGTATTGGCAGTTTTTACTCCAGATGCCCTCCCTGACACCACTATTCCACATGTATATTTTGACTTGATATGAAATGTGGAATAGTTTGAGAATAATCCAGAGGTCAGAGAGTTTATTGGTGAGAAACTGGCCGTCTGCCAGTTCAGAGTTCAGCTGATTAAGGTCATATACCACACATCCCAACCTTTTAAAGCACTTTCCGCTTTGATGATTCTGTAACAAGTCCTGAATTTTAACTGTGCAACATTATGCATATTATTTAAGTAATCAAATCTCAAATGCCATTGCAAACAGAAAATGTATCTTTTGAACATTTGTCGACAAAGAACAAAAACATGCTGTAATAGTTGTAGTTGTTTAGTGATGATAACTCTTGCTCATTTACTCACTGTAGAAATGTAAACATGTTAAAGTTGTATGGTATAAGGTAGGTGCACGACACAACATTTCTGGTAGAGGGTTTGCCATACTGTGAAACATTTCAGGCAGTGGTAATATCTTCATTGAGACAAGCAGGTGACGGAAAGGACGCCTTTTATTTTATCAATTAATTTTAAAAATAAACTTCCTGTTTGCAATTGGTCTCTTGGCATTTCAGTCTCATCTGGGACCTTAAACATAAGTTAATTAAAATGCAGCTCATTAGTGGCTCTAGTCGTTGTTGTGGGCGCCATAGTGCAGCACCTGGGGAATAGATGGTACAGAGGAGGGACAGTGGATATATGGTACAGAGGAGGGACAGTGGATATATGGTACAGAGGAGGGACAGTGGATATATGGTTAGACCAAGGAGAACATTTATGGATGCTGTAATGTCGTGTTGTTGCCATGGTAGTGATGGTTATTTGTTTTCTAGGTAATGGGCCGTCTGGGATCTGCCTGTCTTACCTGCTCTCGGGTCACACTCCGTACGTGTCCCAGGACGCGGCTCACCCAAACCCTCTGCTCCAGCACAAACTGAGGGAGCAACCCCACCTGTCTCTGCTACAGCAGGTAACTAACTAGAGCAGGTGATTAGATTACTAATTTCACTAAAACACAGTTAACTTAATCATATTTCAAATTTGACTAAAAGATCTTGCCTAGTTCTGCTTAGTTTTTACATTTTTGCGAAGTTTATAATGTTACTTCCTCATTGGACATTGGCAGCAGATATGACCTATGTAGAGGTACTTCCATAACTATTGCTTAGCAACTATAATGTTATGTTTAGCGTATCGCCCGTCAGCCTTAAATCTCCAGCAAAGGTTAATATGTTGTTTTGGTCGAAATGCTGCCTAGAACATACACAGAAAGTTTTATATTAACTCTTTGATATGAAGAGACAACTGCACTAAATGTGATACACTGCTCTCTTAAAGGTTTGTGGTAAAAAAGGGCTCTCCCTCTCTTTCTCCTTCTCTCTTTCTCCCTCCCCCTCTTCCTTCCTCCCTCGCTTCCTCTCTCCCTCTCTCTCCCTTTCCCTCTTCCTTCCTTCCTTCCTCCCTCTCTCTCCATCTCTCTCTCTCTCTCCTCTGTAGGACCTGGAGTACCTGTGTGAGGGTCTTGAGGGGCGGTCTTCTAACCCTGTGGCGGTCCTGTTTGACTCTCTGCTGCTGCCGGACAGCGACTTTGGGCTGGAGCACTCCTCTCCTCTAATCTGGAGATATGAGCCGGAGCGAGCCATCCCTCACCTGGTGCTGGGTAGGGGGCCCCCTGGTGGAGCATGGCATGTACGTATTCAGGCCTGAAACAATAACACATTTTAACAGGACATTTTCTGTGCCGATATATTGTTTGTCTAATATAATGCTATGTTAGATTTTATGTGTCATAAACAATTACAAATATTTTTGGCCTGGGCCCTATTTGAAACCTCCTTACGGTTAGCTGTAAAACTACTTGCTGTAAGACAACTTCACAAGCCTGATGCTACGTGCAGTAGTTTCATTTCAGCGTAATACAAGCTGATTATGTTACGATAGTGCTCTGAAGGGGGAGTGACGTAGCGTGGAGAGCAAAGGCAGGGAGGACACAGAGCCTCAAAAAACAAAACTGCCAAAAATGTATTAAAATATTTAATACATTTCAAATACAGCATTTTCAAAACAATAAAAGGTAACATGGTAATTGAAATATGCTATGTGCAGTTAATGCCCCCATAGAAGTGTAATACCACCTCTTTAATACCAAGACTAAATCTATGCAGAACTTTACATTCTGAACATGTACATGAAATCATAATCTTAATTTAGTAGTTTTATCTTATTAGGATTAAAATGATTTATATGCATGACAGCAAAGTGGGGAATGCATGGAGTTCGCTGTTAGTGACTGGACAGTTTAATGTGCCTTTTCACATGAAGATGTTATTTGCTAGTATTTCTCATATAGTTGTTTTTGCATGAGCTCCTGCACTTTTAGAGCTTTTATCAGACGATCACAAATGTCTTTAATCGACTAACTGCCCTAAACAGCAGCTTGGTAGAAAAAACATTTTTAGAGTTCTTCATTTCAAAGAGCCATGTTCTTAAGAGGAACTGCATTTTTGACCTTTTGCAAAATCCGGGTTTAGAAACAATGTAACTCATGTGTCGGCAACTTAAAACACAAATCTGCAACTTTTCAGCTTTTGGCCCAAGTCAGCATCTAATTGTTCAGTTCTTTCTTTGTGTACTTTGGATCAGTTTATTGATTTAATTTTCATGTTCTCTGAGGATGCTGTTTATCATGAGTTTGGTAAATTTCCCAGAATACCTCACAATCCCTGTCCTTACTTTTTTCAGTGAAGACACTTTCCTATCTGACATTTATTAAGTTATCACAGGACACTAAAAACTAACCTAACCTAATCCTAACCCTAACAAGAATAAAAAGCAGCTGACCTTTTTAAATAGTGCTGGGTTGGAACCACTGCTTTCAAATAAAACAACAACTGTCTTTGTTTTTATTCATTCTAAACATATCAAAGTAACTACACTGTTAATATAAATGTAAACATACTTAAAACATAACACTAATACCTGAAAAAGTTGTAAGTTATGACAAACTAGATCATGATTTTACATTTTGTTCAGCGTAAATCTCAATCTTGATCTAAAATGGCTTAGTAAGAAAAACAGGTTAATTGACTTCCTGTTTAAAACCGCAGAACTGATCGACCCTGCCTCTAATGTAAATCTACCATAGAACACAGCAGACTTTGTTGTTAAAAAAAAAATGGCTACGTGACATTTTTTCTGTTTGACTGTCTGAAAAAAAAAAATGATTTGAAGTACAGAGAAGTGGGCAGAGATAGGGGGTAGGTGAAAACAGATTTTCTGGGCACTCAAGCCTCAATTGGAGGACATACAGGATTACTCCAACATGCATGAGTCAACTGAAATACTCCCAGTAAGATAATGATAATAATGAGAATACTGTTATAACATTGCTAAAAGCTCAATAGTAAATCTTACATAATATCTCCCCTTTAAATATAGAATAAAAAATGAGAAATACAGAAATATTGAGAATACAGCTAAATATATTGTAAATATATTATAAATGTATAACTAAAATGATTTTGTTAATGTTTCAGGCGATGGAGGGGTCCATGTTGACTTTGAGTTTGGCAAACTGGATGGAACTGCCTGGACTCAAACTCAAAGACTGGCTCAGAGAGAAGCGCAGGTACCATCATCTATAGACCGGGGACGAGACCGGGGACGAGACCGGGGACGAGACCGGGGACGAGACCGGGGACTAGACCGGGGACTAGACCGGGGACGAGACCGGGGACGAGACCGGGGACGAGACCGGGGACGAGACCGGGGACGAGACCGGGGACCTGATCAGGGGACGGGATCAGGGAACAAGATCAGGGGACGGGATCAGGGAACAAGATCAGGGAACGTGATCAGGGACCACGGACTGGGACCAGAACTAAACAGAGTCTGCATGACCGGGATCAGATCATCTCAGCATGTAGTAATAGCTGTGTTTATGTTTTTACCTTATTTGTTTTTCAAATGACCAACATGGAGTATGTAGGTTGAGATTTGCATAAAATGGGCACAGGCAAATTTGATTGGGTTTTCACTTCCTCTTTAAGTTTATACTAATGTAAAAAAGGCACCTGCTAATTTTACTAAGGTCAATGGAGATGTGGGGGGAAAAAAAATCCTACATACTTTTGTAGCATTGGTTGAGATGTGAACCAGACTGGGATTTGGCCTGTTTTAGATCCGGTTTAGACGAGTTTTAGCCCTGGTCTTAGCCTAGTTTGGACCTGGTTGTCAGTTGGTTTACTTTTGAATGTTTTTGCCTAGTTTAGACCTGGTTTAGTCTTGGTTTAGACCTGTTTTTTGCAAGGTTTAAATCTGGTATTGATTTGGTTAATTCAGATATGGGTTCACTTTACTCCATCAAAATTAGGCAAAAATATATAAACCGTCAAAAAAAACACTGATGAAACATGTTTTAAAAAGCATTTTCTGTCATTTTCAATATTTTTGCAGAAATGTGCGCAACGACAGAGCCACACCTGCAGAGATAGCCTTGTATTACCAGCACTACGTTTCCCAGAAGTCTTTGGAGCAGAACTTTGCCTGCGGGACGACGGTTACTGAGGTGACCAGAGTGCATGGCGAAGGAGAGGAGCCATGCTGGAGGGTGACTGGAGTCCAGCGCCGCGAGGGAGAGGAGCTCGGAGGTAAGAAAGCATTATATTTTATGGTAACTTCAACAATTATTATGGTTTGTTCTTAATATCATAGTTCTTCAATTAAATGACAAAGAAATGAAAACACATTGAAATTACATCTACAGAGAACATCACAACAGTGTTAAGAATTTATCATTATTGATCTGTTATATGAGCCATATTTTTAATCATTTTGTTAAATTTACAACCAATTGGTAACATATTATCTTGTTGTTTGCGATATCCAGTATACTTACATATCGCACATTTTTGTCATGATGAAAAATTAGAATTGTTGCTATAGGAGGACATTTTCCCATTCAAAAGAAGTCATTTTTGTTTTCCATTTTTAAGCGCTGTGGCAATGATCCTTTTTTTTTTTTTTTTTTTAAATCATTCTGAAATGCATGGATAACAGGAAGCTGAAATCCATGAACTGCAAGCCTAACTAAAACAGAGTTGAACCAGTCTAACCTTTGACCCTAACATCACTGTACTTATTCCCAGATGGTGGCACTGTCTTGGAGGACGTCCCGTTCTCCATTTTGGCCCGTAATGTGGTTTTGGCGACGGGGACTCACGATATTCCGGCCCGTCTCGGAGTCGACGGAGAGTCCCTGCCCTTTGTCTGTCACTCGTTCTGGGAGCTGGAGGCCGCTATCTCACGTGGCGAGCTTGACGAATCGTCTGAGCCCGTTCTGGTGGTGGGGGCGGGTCTTACGGCTGCAGATGCTGTACTGGCCACTC
>KN486019.1:10422-26682 GCA_000787095.1 Periophthalmodon schlosseri
ACCCTTGGAAGCACCAGTGAACTCGGGACAAAGTAACTCTATGGTCTATACCACCTCCGGTCAAGGTAAGAGACACCTTATACTGCTTTTGTGTCTCTTTTTGTTTAACTTGTAAAGAAATGAAAAGAAACATGCAAGGCTATGCAGCAGTGTTCGATACTATGTATTGAAAAGTCATATAATGTATGGAATGTCATGCTGAGAAACAGTATTTTAAACTTAAAGTACAGATGGAGTCGTCAGTAGAACTTTTGCATACTTTAACTTTAAGGGTGCGGTGTCATTTGAGGACAACACTTTAAACACACAAATACGAAATGGTACAGAAAGAATTTTCCTCATCTGTTGGCTTTAATGTACTACAAAAATGTGGAAAATAGATGTACTCTGCGACATTGAAACTGTTTCAAATGGTTTCCGCAGATGGATCCTCGGGGGGCAGTTCTTCATTCCTACCAGCTGCAGCCATGAAGACGTATCCCCTCTCAGACACTGGCTTCACCCCTCTGCAGCTCGATCCAAAGGTGAGGCTAATATTCCATAACCATTAGTGGGTATATGTTAGTGTAATTAAAAATTGTATAAACTTGGCCTTGTTTATCGTTATTCTAAATATGTTGTGCCAGTAGCATTTTATTAATGAGGATTCATCTTTGTGTTTGGTGATCACAAACAGACATAGCTTCAGAGTTATGATGTGCACAAAGAGCAGAGGTGTTACAGTGTAATGAAAGGCAGAGACTCGTGTTGACAGCTGCTGATGTCCTGCCCCAGGTTCCACAGTGTGAGGTATTGTTATTGAAAAGTGAGAGCTGTGTGTTATGTAGATGCCCGTCCACTGTGCAGAGTCTATTTTGTAATCTTTTAATTTTATCACTTATTTATGAGTGAGAACATCCAAACTCTTTAACAGTTGATTGAATTAATTGAGTGACATGTGTTAAGTCAATTAAAGCACAGCTGTTCCTTACTATGGTCATTGTGTCTGTCCAGGCTTGTTGGCTGAGCTCTGGGGAAAACTGCTGATACACGTCCAAGGTCTCGGATGGCCACATGAGCTCTCAGTGTTAGACGGTCTTGTTCTAAGATTCAACAGATGAGAATTCATACACTGAGCATGGTCTAATGAACATTTATGACTTAATTGTGCTTATTTTGACTCCACAACTGTGTTTCAATGTCTTGTTTATGGGAAACCAGTGCTGCAGGAGAGTGCTGTTATTTACAGAATAGTTGCTAGGCTCATTTGGCGTTTTATTGTCTCTGTGAGAAATATGCCAGTCATTTTAAATGAGCTAATGTTAGTGGCTTTAAAGAGGCACCTGTTGGAACAGGTGTTTTTTATTGTTTTTAAAGTGGGGTTAAATGACACATACACAGCATTTATCCTAAATATTTGTATTAGATTGAACCGATTAAATGTAAAGTAAGACACTTGTAAATATCCATATCGACACGCAAAATGTGTCCACCATGCCCCTGAGCCTGGAGTTACAGTAGCGCCGCGTAAAGACGGACCGCTCGCAGAGATAAAAGCAGGTTTATGGCACTGCTGCTCGGAGCGGACTTAAGGACCCCAGAGTGTGCATAAGTGTAGAGTTTCACACTGGTAAAGTGATCTGGAGATTTGGCAGGCTAACTCTTATGTGGGAACGTGTGGAGATGCTGTGAAATCAGCCACCATCTCCTTATATCCTACAACAAGGATCCAACTTTGTACAAATAAACAAACATCATCACTAGAGATTCCTGTTAATGTCTATCTATGCACTGCCTAAAACACAGGGTATTTTTAGAGCTTTATTATCAAATCCATCAGGCTTTAGTCGTACTATTGCTTCAGTGTTTGTTGCTTGGAGTTACCAAACAGTTGTTTGTTCTAATGATTGGAGCCAGTGGTGGCGGCCAAAGGAAACTGCTACTGTCTGCTGACTGATCCAGTGTCTGACAGTTATAGTTCTGTGGTCAGACGGTCTGCACTCTCAGACACAGACATACATTTAATTATCAAAATTCCTTTAAGAATTGCTTGTTCTTTGTGATATACCGGGACATTAACAGCCTATTACTGGACTTGTTTATAGAGCGCAACCTTCTCTGACCTTCTTGTTTTCTGATGGGGCAGGGGCCGGGCCGACCTGTTAAGAAAATTATCATTATTGAGTTTTTTATGCAGCTGAAAAGTCTAGCTGCTTCATATGGACTGCATATGGACTGAAAATGATTGAAGGCTGATATTATTGTTGGTAATATCACAGTAAGCCTGGACATTGTTTACCAGTGTCGTCTTCCGCTTTACAGGCTGACAGCTTCACCAGTGTAAAGCGTGTGTTATTCCCTGCACAAACCCTGTCTCTCCTCTTAGCTGCACATGGGGCTGTCTGTCAGGTCAAGGCAAAGAGGTGGGGACTGCACAATCAGCACAATAGTTGAAGAAATCAGAGCCCATGATCTAACAAGCTAAATTTACTGTGGCTTTTGGCACTGAATCAAATAGTGGTTAGGCAATGGTAATCGGTATGGCAGGAGATAACATACACAGTAGGTGTGGAACAATAGTGGTCTATTAACATTTTACATTTTTACAACAGCATTATAACAATGGGTCATGCCTTACCATCTATATATGTGTTGTTTAAACCACATTTTACTATTTGTGTTCATAGTGTGTCAAACAGTATCACAAAAAGTGACATTAAGTCCTTTTTTTGCAGTCCTTTCCTCCCAGGAAGGGGGCTGTGGGGAGAGTGGTTCACATCTGTAACCTCCCTGAAGGTAGCTGCACTGAGAATGATGTCATCAACCTGGGACTGCCTTTTGGGAAAGTCACCAACTACATCCTCATGCGGTCCACACATCAGGTACTTTTTAAATACAATTTTTAGAATTCTTGACTGAAGCTTTCATTTTAAATGTGCACCCATGCTTTTATATTGTTTATTTGATCATCAGGCCTTTCTGGAGATGGCTTATGTTGAAGCCGCCCTGGCAATGGTTCAGTACTACCAGCTCACCCCAGCTATGATCAACAATCAGAAACTCCTGATTCGAATGTCAAAAAGATACAACGAGCTGCAACTTAAGGTAAGATTTATGTTGAGATTTATTGTTATTCTCAAACCGTATTCTCATAGTGTATTACTGACCCCTGCTGTTTCATTCAGAAACCAGGTAAAGATGTTGAAACGATTATCCACGACATCACCTCTCAGCGAGAAAGAGAGGAGATACAGGAACATGAGCAGTAAGATCGGAATTTAGATACATCTTGTTTTTGTCTGAACTTGTTTAGTTTAGCTAAACTAATAACTTCTGCTTTTTTGATAATGTTGGAACAGCTATCTGCCTGGCAGGGCCCGCTCCCGCAGCCCCATCAGCCGCTCTCTAAGTCCTCACATCCATAGCCCTGGTTTCGCCTGTGATACCCCCGAGACTCCACAGGGGGCAGTCTGCAGGGGCGCAGAGCGAGGTACCAATGGACTGGTGTCCCACAGAAACTCCTGGGACTGGTCCTCCCTCCCTCGTAGAGCAGTGGACGAGAGGGAAGGCCCATGGCAGGATGGGTGCTGTCCGGATGAAGATAGGACAAATGGGTGGGGTGCAGACCGCCGCAAATCCTACCAGAAACTCACAGACCACATGAACTTGAGATGCGCCGAAGAGCGCGGAGGAACCAGGGACTGGCACCTGCAGAGAATGTCTTACAGGAACATGGAGGACAGCTACTACACAAAGGAGCAAATGTACAAGCCTGACAAGCCCCCCAGACCACCATATCAAAGACATGACCCCAAGTCCAAGAGAAGAGACGCCGATTACCACCGGCCCAGGCACTCTGAGCTCGACACAAGCTCTGAGCCACCGAGAGCAGAGGACAAGAGAAGCTCACCAGAGAGAGGCCGGAGCAAAAAGACATCCAAGAAACACAGCAGCGCAGAGAGGCACAGTAAAGAGCGCACCACTGAACAGACTGTGAGTAACTGTTACTCAGCAGGACCTTATACCAGGTTTGATTTACTCAAGTTGATACTTTTACAGGATTCAAAAGAAAAGTCTGCAACACCTCAATGCAGTACTCCACCAAAGGAAACCAGTGACCATGAAAAAGTAGAATGTGTAAGTAACAGTAGTTCTTTCATATTTTGTCAGCAATATTATTCTTGATGTATTAATAAAATATAAACTTTTTATAGGAAAGGGATGTTGAAAAGACTGAAGACACAGATGAAGAGTGTTGGTATCCGAAAAACATGGAGGAACTAGTGACAGTCGATGAAGTTGGAGGAGAGGATGACATCGTTGAGCCGGACCTTCCAGAACTAGAGGAATCCCCACCCAAGGAGTCAGCGCACGTGGAACAACAACAGGAAGTATCTGCAGATGAAAAAGAGGCTGTGTGTAAAGAGGAGAAAACCAGTGCGGAGGTTGACCCAAAAACGTGTTTAGCGGGCAGTTTGGAGAGTAACAAAAGTACAGCGTGTCCTGAAGAACCTACATCGACACTAAAAGACTTAAATGACTTTCAGAGGCGGTTCAAAGCCATGATGGAGGATAATGACACTGCAAATGGTGTTATACAAAGGGACATAGAAAATCATGTTCTTAATGCAGAGGAAGACAAACAGCAGGAGACTGAACCTATGCTCAATGGGGCTCAATTTACACAAGGTATTTTAATAGCTGTGTCTTGTGCAGTATTTGTGTACACATTTTTACTTCTTTGATTTATCTCTTTAGATATTGAGGCCCTGTTGCCATCTTGTGAGCAGGACAAGGCGGTCAATGAACACAGCATCCCTTTAGGTAAGATATCGCTATAGCTATGGCTGGGTGATATGATGTAACAAATTATCACATTTATATTCTTCATAATGATTCGTTTGACTTTTATTCCATTTATTTTGTCTTATTTAAAAAAAAAATCTTTCAATATCAATTTTCCAAACATAAACAGTACAATATGAACTCTGCTCTGAACCACATGCTTTTATGACAGACTATTGGCTGCGGAGTCTTTGATTTAAAGAGACCCAAGCTGATCAGTGATGATACTTAATACTTAATACTTAATACTTAATACTTAATACATAATAAAAAGAGTTATACTAGATGCTTTTCCTAAACCAAATGGGCTTGGCACTATGAACACACTTATAGAAATATGTTGCACGAATTAGTTTGGTGCAATGCAGTGGCTGGGATATTGTAATGATTCATAATGATCAGGTTTTCTTTTGGCAGGATAAAGACCACAAGTGTTAAGAGAGTTGTCTGTGGTGTTAGTCTTAAGATAAAGTGTGGTCTTGGACACCCTATGATAAGTATACTGACAACCTGAGGCATTAGCGCTCTAATTGACTGGAAATGCCCGGCTGCCCGCTGACCTATTTCCATCAGCAGGTTGTGAAATGGACTCCTGAGAGATGAGTATTTATATTATCATTAGTGCAGCACATGGTCTGGAGCTCTGATAGAGAGTTACATAAGAGCTGGTACAGGAAGCAACAACAACCCAGATAAAAATGCATTCTGGAGCTATCACAGAGCAGAAATAGCCTTGCTGAGGATATGACCAAAACTTATTTCAATGGGAACTTTTGACTTTTGGTTTCCCATTGTAAATATTATTATATGGAAAATAATTATACAAATAATTGTGTATTGTAGAGTGATTTTTATCTCCCTTTCACCATTTTAAATGACTGTGTATTAAAATGTGCTTCAGAAGGGCAGCTTATGAGTAACTAACACTGTGTCCTTGTACAACAGGAGTGGAGTTCATTGTGCCACAGGCTGGTTTTTACTGTAAGCTCTGTAGCCTGTTCTACACCAGTGAGGAGACGGCAAAGGCAGCACACTGCCGCAGTGTGGTGCACTACAGAAACCTCCAGGTTTGTCCCAAAACACTCACGTTTGAACAGCACTTTAACTGTACAACACTGAGTCACTGGACAAAGGCCTCCTGTTGGTCCCCACTATACCTATCATCAGAAATATAAACGTTTATTACACAGGGTGCTAACAAAATAAGATATAAATGACATACCATAATAATGCTGTTACGTGCATACAAATGAAAATGCACACATGCCCCCCGAGCCCCCTACTGGTGTACTCCAGCGAGGAGCAGCTGTGTTAGGTTTCTGATTATTGACCGGTCAGCACCACTGCGGCTTGCGTTTCTCTCATCCCTGGCAGCACAGCTGACAGCCGCACTCCTACAATTCTGCATTTGATGGATTACATTCCAAGAGCAAAGTTTTGAACACTTGTGCCATCTATCAAACAAGCATGTCTTGTACTAACTTGATTCTAGTACCTTTAACTGGAGTCATTTTGTGCAGTGTAAATAACTTACATGTACACATACATACATATATTTAATGTATGTATGTATGTGTATGTATGTATGTATATGTGTATGTATGTATGTCTATGTATGTATGTGTATGCATGTATGTATGTATGTATGTGTGTATGTGTATGCATGTATGTATGTATGTATGTATGTATGTATGTATGTATGTATGTATGTATGTATGTATGTATGTATGTATGTATGTATGTATGTATGTATGTATGTATGTATGTATGTATGTATGTATGTATGTATGTATGTATGTATGTATGTATGTATGTATGTATGTATGTATGTATGTATGTATGTATGTATGTATGTATGTATGTATGTATGTATGTATGTATGTATGTATGTATGTATGTATGTATGTATGTATGTATGTATGTATGTATGTATGTATGTATGTATGTATGTATGTATGTATGTATGTTTGTATGCATGTATGTATGTTTGTATGTATGTATGTATGTATGTATGTATGTATGTATGTATGTATGTGTATGTTTGTTTGTATGTATGTAGTTCTTATCAGATGCACCATTCTTCTTTACAGAAATACTTGTCCCACTTGGCAGAAGAGAGTCTGTTAGGTCAGCTCACCCAGTGAATCCAGCAGGAGCCTCATATGTTCTACTGAAGACAGTGCAGTGTGAGCAGTGACAGTGAAGATGGATATTGTTGAAATGTGCCACGGAAGCTGCGACTAATGGATGTCTGCGCTGACTTGAGTGTTTGGAATGTTTATGGACACAGCTTTGGAGAGTTAACCGTGTCTGCCATTTTGTAAATAACCCACAACTGATGAAATTCAAGGCTGTAGCAGTGATGTGTGAGTTTAATGTGATTCATTTGCAAGTTAAATGGTCCTGGATTATGCTAGACTGTACAACTTTTAACAAGTTTATTTTTATAATGCAATTTCTCAATAAAAAAAATGATATAACAATATATACCTGTTGTGTCATACAGTGGAAATTAAGGAAGTCCTACATTTTTGGGTTAGGGCTGAATCACATTTAGGTAAGATGTTGTCTTTTGAGGAGCACAAATCCTTAAGCATTTGTTTTTGCTTGTTTTCCATATATAATACAGTATTTAGGTCAGAAATCAGACGTGAAACACCAACGCTAAGAGTAGTTGAAGCCTGAATAATGCACATTAAGATTTGGCCTTTTAAAGAGAGTGTCAAAATTGAGGATATTATATGATTATTAGTATTAAACACGTTTAGCCTTTAAAACTTGAATGAGTTGTATCATGGTCTAATAATGTTCTACTCAGTTCAATAACTGAGGCCAGTTTCTCAGGTTTGTGACATGTAATGTTTTAATGTCAGGATATGACAGGGATCTTTATGTATGGGTATTTTTCAGTGCTGTTGCAATAAGATGGCTGTGCAATTTTTTGTTTTATTTTGTTTTGTTGTAAATTAAATTAAGCTCAATGTCAAATACAGTAAAATGCCTTAAATCTTCAAAACTGGACCATGTGTGCCAACTAGACTGTAAACTGTGAATCTAATAAACCGAAGACAAGAGTGATATTCTTTTTAATATATTTTGAATAAATATAATTTAAAGATATCTGTATAATGTTTTTTGTTTGTTTATTTACAACTTTTCTACACGTATTGTTTCTATACGTATTGTGAGAATAATAAGTAAAATAGGATTGTATTTAGGTTAATAATTTTATTTCTCAACTGGCAGTATTTTTATTACAGCCTATGTATGAAAACAAAATTCCACATTTATCATCCATCATTTCAACACTGTTTGGGTTTATTGATCTGAACATTACTATGATTTTTAGCTGGCTACCAACTACACAAGTGCATACGACAGGTTTTCATCTTTGTCTTTATGACTTGGTTTGGTGGGATAGTACCTGTGGTAAATATTTATCAAGTGGCAGTTTGTAGAAAAAAAGTTGAGAGGTACAAGTACAAAAATACAAGGAGTAGCACTGAGTTCTAAAACAGAATCCCTCTACCTATATACCATCAACACTGAAAACTCCATCCAAAATGCAGGCCAAATTTACGAATAAGGAAGGCATTTTTCTGACAGTATAAACCCTCATTTAACAAAATAAATAAGTTATATTTCATTTTTATTTGTCTAATCATAACTATTGTATAATTTAGACAAGTTTTGGCCCTTGTTAACATTATGGTTGCTATGTTACAGTAATGGAATTACCTCTGTTTGTCATATCCACTGCCCGCGTCCAACCAGAAAAGTAAAGTAAAGTAAATAAACTTCACCAAAAGTACAAACTAGAAAAAAAAAAAAATGGCAGGGGTTGTGGAAAAATCTTTAAATTATGTTAACAATGTTTTCATGAAAAAAGTACTCTCACCTGTCATTTGCACTGTAATATAAGTTTGAAGTGTTGAGATGTCAAATGAAACCTACATACTAAAGTTACTTACAGATACAAGCCATTGGCTATTTTTACAACCTAAACTTTTGTTTGTGTTTGGGATCAATTATCTGTCATCTCCATAGATATTCTGTTTCTGTAATTAACCAGGTTTGTGTCTAGGGTTAATTATAATTATGTGTGTCACCGACAGGGGGTAGTATTTCCACGAGTTCTAAGTACCATTACGTCACAGAACTTGCCAGAAGAAAATAAAATCCCGTGGTGATTTTCTATTGGCTGTCTTCTTTAAACCCCCGCTGCTCTTTGGCCAATCGTAAAAGAGAAACACGGAGGCACGGGCTCTTGTTACTGGGTAGATAAAACAAAAACAACGTCGTATCTGAGTTTTGAAGCTCGGAGACACGGTGAGTTTTTGATTCTTTACGTTCATCTGTTTTATTTGATTGGATAGTGACAGTAATGTGTTCGTTGTGTTTTCATATTTTAACTGCAGCAATTAGTTACACGTAACGATCGTCTTTGCTATGTTAAAAGAGTCGTATATCGACGAAATACAGCGGAATTGAATGTACAACCTCACAGCGTAAGCCTGCAGCGAATACATCGCCCGTATATGTTATAATGATCTTAGATCGTGCAACTCATCAATTAATTTTTGTACAACTGTGCAGCTGAGGTAGCATTTCTTTCTTTGACGCAGCTCTTTGCATCCCTCTTAGCTAACGTACTAGCTTTTGTTTATCAACACAACTGGTTTGAATGGGAAGGGGAGGGTGGCATCATTGAGTGATCTTTATTTACATTCCTGGGCATGTTTTTAACCTGTGTTGCAATAAACGTTTTTTTTATTATTACAGGTTGAATTTGGAAGTTTGCTTTTGCCTCTCTCTATTTGCACGTATATTGTGATCATGGCAGCTGATTGTCAGGCCTGGCTCAATGCAAACCCCGTGGGTGAGTTTTGCACAGGTTCAGATCTGTTGCTGTTACTGAAATATAACCTATTAATAATGCATTCCAGTTGTACTTTGTATACAGAAGTAGTCCGTTTTGTTTTTGTCATATGCATAATTTGGCTTATTCTGACTTCTGAGCATCAAGGTACTGCACCAAAAGAAGTATAGTCTGTTATAATGAGCCAACATTTTCTTGTCTTCTTCAGAGGCTGATGACCTGAGCGACTCTTTTGTCTCTGGAGATGAGGACAATGGGGGAGTCTCCAACAAAAACCTTAATGTTGAGGTCAATGGCAACTGGATCTCCTCTTCAAGCAACAGCATCCATGAGGCCCGTCTCAAGGCCAAAGCCAAGAGGAAGCTGAGAAAGAACTCCTCCCGGGACTCGGGCCGAGGAGACTCCCTCAGTGATACTGGGGACATCATCAGAGGAACCAGCACCGCCCCCACAAGTCCCAAAAACAAACTTTTGGACAGAAAGTCCAGACTGGGCAAGGGCAGAGGACTACCAAAGAAAGGTATGCACATTAAGAACAATAATTCGAGCAATACAGAAAAAAGACAAATTGCAACTCATCAATTTAGTATGATGCATTACCTTCTTGTTTGAACTTTGATCAAATAAATCCTTTCATCTTTTAAAAATGTCTTTTACAAAAAATATAGCTAAAATGTACTTGAATGTTTTTCAATACATTTTGTGATTTGGGTGAATACAGACATCATGTTTGGCAGATGAAGTGTAGCAGCCCCCCTCTTGTCTGTTTAGTGGTTACATAACAGTTGTATCACTTCAATGGAGCCCTGTCATTTGACCTGACCTTTCAGTTTTAAGGGCTCATGCTTCCAGCTCTATAAAGGTTAATGCAGTGTTCATGGCCAATGTACACCTTTTCAAATGAAATACAACTTTGATTATCTTATAGATTTTAAAAACATGTGTGCCAGACAGTGGGCATGTCCTCTCAAGATTTGAAAGAATGTCCCACAAGCTGCTTTGGGCCTGTGCTTCTTAAAGCTCCTAAAGATCTGTTAATGTGCTTGTCAGACATAACAGATGTTTGTTTGTGTAATATGTGCAAAGCAGATTACCATGCGTTTGTTGACTCCTAAATGTAACAGTTTCACAGGATTAACTGATAGCTTTGACATACATTTCCCTGTAATGAAACTGTATTGTTTTTTATTTAACACTAGATCAGATCACTTTAATAGTGTATTACATTGCAAGGGCCAGTATCGGATATCAATGTTTCTGTACCTGGTGCACAGGTGGAGCAGGTGGCAAAGGGGTATGGGGCAGATCAGGAGAGGTGTATGAGCCCGTTGTGGTGGATGAGAAGGACCCCAACTATGATGAAGCTCAGGTAAATGTCAATGTCTTATGAGGGTGTCATTGTCAAGTTCTCTGTTAAGTGTATTTGCTTGGCACATTTTAACCGCTACCCAGAGTAAATGAAAAGAACAATGTTTGTACAGTTGCCAAATATTTTCTGACCCAGTTCCTCAAATTGTTTAATTGATAAAAATTGATTCAGAATGCTGTGCTGTGTTTGCAGGAAAACTGTGTGTATGAGACAGTGGTACCTCCGCTGGATGAGAGGGACTTTGAGAAGACGCTTACACCCATAGTACAAGAGTACTTTGAACATGGAGACACAAATGAAGTAATTGTAAGTACTATTTTGGGGGTATCTCTGGCACGGCGTTTTGGGCTTCACAAACTAACATGAGAGCTGGTGTGTTCAGGAGCTGCTGGCTGACCTGAACCTTGGGCCCATGCGCAGTGAGGTGCCCCCCTTGGCTGTGGCACTGGCTCTAGAGTCTAAAGCCAGTCACCGAGAGCTAGCGTCCCGTCTGCTGGCCGACCTGTGCGGGCCGGTGCTCACTCACAGCGACATGGAGTGTTCCTTTGACAGACTGCTGCAGGAGCTCCCCGATCTGGTCCTGGACACACCCGGAGCCCCTCAGGTGAGCTAGCAAAACCTCCCACCAATCCAGGATTTCATGTCAATAGTAAAAGCCAAATGTGAAATCTCAACTGGACAAAAAAGTTGTAGGAGTGAAGACGTTTCGCTGCTCATCCAAGCCTCTTCTTCAGTTCTGGTCAGATTACTGGTGGACACTGCCTTATCTCTACACTGAAACTAGAAACAGCTATTGTTTAGAGTTTCTCTATGTAGGCTAGGTCTATTGCGCTACACTAAGTGTGCACTGTGCCTGAGTCATACTTAGCATATTCATACAACTCTTAATGGGTGCTTTCACATCTATTGGCATCCTGGCTAGCGTTATTGTTCTCTTTGTTTCCTTTGTTTGCTTTGGGTCTGAGGATGGAGTCATAGATGAGTTGCTTTTGGTCTGAGGATGGAGTCATAGATGAGGGAAAGATAATGTCTAAGGCCCCCATTCCTGTTCAAGGAAGGATTGTCTTTCCTAACAAAAATTGCTTTCATGTCAATGTTTGTGAATATGATTAGAATTAGAGGTGGGTGAAAAATCACTAATATTGCAGTTGTCGTTTGGAGATATTGTAATATCGAGAATATGGTTTATTTTTATTTTTTAAGAGCTGATTAAATAAAGGGAATAGAAATGTCCTGTGTAACCTTCCAAATAAGTGTATTAAGTGACATTTGTGCCGTTTTATTTTACTTATTACTTTTTAATGGGTACGTTTCTGAACATTTCTGATGGGTTGCCATTCTGTCATTCTGAATATTGCCATGGGGATTATCCTAAAACATATTAAGATATCCTTAGTCAGTACAATTAGAATGTTTGTTTTTTTTATTCCAAAACTGAGACTGCAGCAGTGGTGTAGTGGGTTAAAATATGTGAATGAATTGTTTCAGTTTTCAGTTTCAGTGTTGCAGTTCACTTGCTACCTGACCACATAACTGTTTATATGTCCCTGGCCATAGCCCGTCTCTCTGCTGCAACAAGGACAGACTTCCACTGTGAAAAAATATATAGTTGAGTGGGGCAATCCCTGACAAAAAGAGCAGCATGAACAGGACATGGATGTTACATTTACAGTGCCTTGGCTCTAAGGTTTAAAAAAAAATCTGTATAAACCTTAAAGTCTAGGAACACAAACTCCAGGGTCTTTGTGTGAAAGAGAGGTTTAGTGTGGTGTGTATGTGAGCTCTTGTTAGCCTGAGTAGACACAGACTCTGGTCATTGTTCTAGCAAAGTGCAAACTCAGCACAACCTGCCCCAACGCTATCTGCCTCATGTCAATATGGCTCCAGTCATTTCTGCCCTGCACTCTCAGCTCTGTGAGGCTTTATCTTTAATAGTGGCTCACGTTTTCATTTAGTTGCTGTTGGGATTTCCCAAATCACATACCCACATAAATAATAAGCAACCTATAAACTTAAAGAGTACATAATTATGATTTAATTGTCCAAATTAAACAAGTTGAACATATTGCCAGTATTATGCTATAATAATTCTTACATCTTGATTGGTTTATTTATTTTGTATTTCTTTGCAGTTGGTGGGCCAATTCATTGCACGTGCTGTCCATGACAAAATACTGTCGAGGAGCTATATTGATGGCTACAAAGGCAAAGTTGACTGTGAATACACAAGGTATGACCACTGTATGTGTGATGTGTTTGTTTTCCATGATTCCCACATTACATCATAATGTTGTGAAAAAGAATTGTTTGTTGTATGTAGTTAAACATAACATGGTCAATCGCTAAGACGTCAAACTTCCTTCTGATGCGATCTCCAGGGCAGCGTTGGACAGAGCTGCTGTGCTTCTCAAGATGAGTAAAGGGGGTCTCCGACTCGACAGTCAGTGGGGTACCGGAGGGGGACAGAGGCCAGTCGTGCAGCTCATTCGAGAGGTAAAGAGCACTGTGCATTGTAATGCCTTAATATCGTGTGATTAGTAGTTATACATAATGTAGCTATCATTCCCTTCAGATGAACCTTCTTCTTAAAGAGTTCATTCTTTCTGGGGACATAAAAGAGGCTGAGAGATGTCTGCGAGATCTGGAGGTTCCACATTTTCATCACGAGTTTGTTTATGAGGTAAAATATTTTTTCATCATTCATATTAACTATTTTTCCAGAATTTTCTAACATATCTTTGCATGAATAGGCCATTGTAATGGTGCTGGAATCAAAAGGAGAGAGGACTTTGGATATGGTCCTTAATCTGCTGAAGTCTCTCTGTGAATCTACCATTATTACTGTGGACCAACTGAGAAGGGTAGGTTGCCCCTTAGTGTTCATATCTGTTACTGCAGGACAAGTTGACAACACACATTACAAATGTTTATCTTTTTTTCCTTTTCACAGGGCTATGAAAGAGTTTACATGGACATAGCAGAAATAAACATAGACGCTCCTCGTGCTTACTTCATCCTGGAACAGTTTGTTGATAAAAGCTTGACTATTGGGATTATTAATGTGAGACTAAGAGATCTTTGTCCATCTCGGTAAGTTATTATACAGCAAATAACAAATGTATTTTAAAATGAAAAAAACCTGACTTTAAAATATTTCTCACAGAGGCAGAAAGAGGTTTGTCAGCGAGGGAGACGGTGGAGTTATTAAACTTGAAAGCTGCTAAAGTCATTTATTGTGCCAAGAAGATAAAGCTACTTTTCTACATCATGCATATTTTTTGAAATGGTTGGGCACACGTTTTCTCCCTGTAGTAAAAGAATGCATTACCAAATGAAGGTGTGGTATGAAGAAAAAAAGCACTTTGATTGAAAAAGTTGATAACCTGCTGTTTAATGCAAACATTTACATAAGCTAGCCCTTAAAGTGCCACTCCTCTCAGTGTCAGTCATTCCATGTTGTTACTTCCGTACACAGTATTTTTTTGGTTCCACTGCCACCTTTGGTTTTCTAGTAAGCAGTGTTTGTACAGTCATGACAAGTTTGTGACAAGAGCTTTATAATAAAGGGTTATAACATAAGAACACAGAGTCATTACTTTCATTGTTTCCTTTATACACAGTACTGTACAAATATAAATTCCTTGGACAATTACAATAGCTGACAAACACTAAAATGCCCACACAGTTGTCTAACCCTAGAATTCTACCTTTTTGCTCAAACATACAATGTGATTCCACTGGCCATGCTATCACTAACCCTGCTCCTTCAGTCCCACTTCCTGCTGCCTGATGGCCTCTTGAGCCTCGGTCTGCATTTTCTCCAATTTCTCCAGTGTCACAGACTTCAGAGGGAGAAGCTTTGGCTTGCACAGCACCATTGTAGGGACATCCTCCATGGAAAGCTGTCCTATACAATTAAAAATGAAGCAATAAATACATTTATAGTTTAATTATGCTCTCTGACAAGCTGTGGTAGTGATGCATAGACTGTAAAAGGACAGAAGAGTGGATCCACTAACAATTCTGCATGCTTTTGCAAAATACTTAACAGTTCACATGTTGTGCTAAGCTCCACAAACAGACCATTGTCTCCAAACGGCCTGATGGTACAGACCTTGTTTAGGCAGCACTTCCCTGAATATAGACTTCACTTCTGGCATGTTGCACTCTGGGCACCCTGTTGAGACAGGCAGAAATGTCATGTTTTGCAAGAGTTTGAGTGTGATTGCTACACTAGTTACCACTACTTCAATCAGTTGGTATAACGTTACGCATATGTTAGATGGAAACTCTGCTTGCAATATCGTCAAAACAGACAGTGTCATTTTTCTCAACGCTATAATTACACCCAACAACCATATTATTAGGATATCGATCTATTAATCTGTGTAATTTGATTAAGATACCGATATCACGCTAATGAAGAATGTGTTAACAACAAACGGTAACATGCTAACGCATTTCTTTTTAAATTTGCACTTACGCACGTTCCAGTTGACTTATTTGCAGTAATTCTGGTGAGATAAAACAATTTATCGTGTGTATGAGTTAAATAAATGAATGCAAAACGTAAAATATTAATCCTCAAACGTCTGCGAAGATTAGCTACAGCAGTTGTCAAGACAACAGTTCCGGGAGAATCACGTGACCAAGTTTTTTATTTTGGTGTGCTACGACATCTAGTGGTGATTGTAAGTAACGTCCCAGGGATCATACAGTTAATTTGGTGAAAAGTATAATTTTATGATTTGCATCTTTTTCAGGTGACCTTTTTGTTTTTGTAATTTTGTCCTCAGTTTCTTGTGAGAAAAATACAAACAGGTTCTAAATTATGTCCAATTAACTGTTTTATTATCAGTGGATTTGGCCATATAGATATAGTGCACTAATACATAGCAGTATTAAATTTGTTTATATTCATGATGATTGTCAGAATTATTAGGCAGTGTCCTATAGTGTACAGGACTGTTATTATATGTATAGTATATGTATATTATATGTTATTATATTATATGAAGATATTCTATGTCTTTTCTCTATGGCTCGTAAGCAAGTAAAAAAAAAAAAGGTGTTTGGAAGTAGACCCTCAAAAATCGGCCTATATATTTATAGACGCTGTTCAGGATTTTTACCATAGGAATTTAGCTCGCAGTCTCGCGATAGCAGCGCTGAGGCGTGTGAATGACGC
>KN486019.1:26790-46883 GCA_000787095.1 Periophthalmodon schlosseri
TCACACCTCTGAAGGTAAAAACACTTATATTATCACAACAGCAGCGGGTCTCCTCACTCTAACTACATTGATTTGCATTCTTTGAGAGATAGCGACGCTGTCAGTGTCTTATTATTAAGGGTATAGCTTCAAAGTGTCAATTTTCGGTGGTGAGAACGAACGCACTCTTTTGTTCAGCTTCGGAATGGCCGCTGTTTTTCAATGTGTTTTCTTTTTTCGTCTTACCTTCAACACAAGAACATAAGTTAGTTTTACATTTGGAGTGTGTCAAATATTTGCTCGATGAGATCCTGACAGCCAGTGGTTCTCCGTCAGCGGCAGGCACCTATGAGCGCTCAGCTGACCGCAGCAGCGATCTCCTCTCTCGGTCAAACTCACGGAGGACGGCTCGGTGTGAAGTCGCTTTCATCGGGCCTTTGCCTACACTTTGGAAAGTTTTCTAACTCAAAGCACAACAGTATACAAAATGATGCATATGCACACAATGACACTGTTTCCTGTGTGTTATTTTTTGGTTGGAGTCCTGTCTCTCGTTTGACTCGCAGGAGCATTTGCTAAGACAGTTAGCTGCATTAGCCGTAGACCTATACATGTCTATGGCGTTGGATCTGCTAGCATTAGCTTTTAGCTTTTAGCAGCTTGGCATTACTGACGTTTGCTGTGCTGTTGACGTTTAGCTGAGCTCCCACTATTTCCTGCCTTGTTGTCAGTACTGAGGCAGGCTTGGCTTGTGTGGTCTGACAAAAATGTTATAACGTACACAATCCTCATATCTGGGATACTTTCAGGTTTGATTTAAGCTAAGTTTTATACATTTGTATACAGTGTCGGGAAAGGAAACAAGAAATGATTACTGTCTTTTGTTTATTTCACTGCACTTGGATTGAGTTGTTTAAGTTGGTTTTGATTAGAATTGTACGTCATGTTAAATATAGTATGTCGGGAGTAGTATATAGTCCTCGCGTGTGTGCAAGCGCAAGATGTTGTGTTTACTCATTTCGGCCATACCCTTTGACTGTATCATGCCAGTTACAGGACATTTCCCACACAACAGTTTGGGATGTCCACTTTTTCTGTTTAAAGCACTGATTGTTACTCGTCTCATTTCTAGTGACTTGTGCCTCTGCTCTTATGGTTGTCCCAACAATGACATGTTTAAATGGTGGTCATATTATGTAACAGTAAATCAAATAATCTCCAGGACAGGAAAGTATTGACTTTCCTGACCTGTACTGTTTCGTCTATAATCTGTTTCTAAGGATTTGCCTCTGGCTCATGTAGCCTCCAAGCTAGCAGCGTCCTGCCACCTCAGCCCTGCTGTTTTCTGCTTAATCTATAGTTATTGTTGACTTTTTGAGAGAATCTCTGTAGACTATATAAAATACACTGATTTAAAAATGTTTCTCTGGTACATGGTAGTAAACAGAAGCAGCTGTTAATATCTTCTGTGTTTACTTTCCCCTCCCTTTTGCTTTAGTATCAATATTGTGTGTGTGATCTGATTAGCAACCATTAATGCAATTCTGATATTATGTAAGAGGCATTCTGATGGGAAAACAAATGCAGGAAACAGTTTGGCTTTGGCCAAAGCAGCGCACTATCAGTTGAACCCTGGATTATCTTAATGGAACTTAATTAGACTTTTGTGGGAAATAAGTGGCCTTCGGTCTGAGTCGACTCCTGCGATTGGCTTGAGAGTTGCCTCATGTTATCACAAAAACTCAAAGAGCTTTGATCTGACCTATAAATGGTAAGGTGAAGTAAAATAGAAAGTTATGGTATAAGCTAACTGCTGGCTTTCTTGTGTCAGATGAAGGAAAGACAGAGTTTATGTGGCTGCTGAAGCTCAGGCCGATGCCCGGCTGGGACACACACAGCGCACAGACCGTAAAAGGAAGTTAGTTGCACAGTTTAGTTTATGTGGCCCCTGTGGTTTGACTGGCCTGGCTCTTCTCATTTCTGTTAATAAATATCTCCACCTAGGCCTGTGATGAGGGAAACCTTGTGTTGTTTTTTTATTTACAAAAGTGTGGTGCCTTTAAAGGGAAGGGGGGCTGCTACTGACCCAACGCGTCTCTTCCAAAGGTCACATGACCTGGTGCTGTTGGGCTTTGAAGGCCACCTCTGCAGATTCCTCGCAGCACTTCTAACCTTTCTCTCTGCTCTGATCCTGGGCCAAACAGAGCAGCCGCATGTGAAGGTGCGGCTGTCGGCTCCCAGCAACGTCAACACCACAGACCCATGTTTGTTTAGCTGAGTGAGTTAGCGTTAGCTTGTGCTATATATTCTCTCTTTATGTGTATGTGCTTTAAACACATGGCACACCTGCAGTTGTGAGGCATTTCTGTCTTCATGAACTCAGAACAATTGTTCCATGCTCATGGAGCATTAAGTGCAGGTAGTATCATGTATTATCATGTTTTGCAACAGCCTTGTCAAAGGTTATTTGGTTGTATAACTGTTTGAGCTGGCTGAAGTCCTATTTACATTAAATGTTCACATTTAAAAACCAGAATAACAATATTGTGAGTTTATTCGATGCATTCCACAAAATAATTGTAAACATGGTCAAAAGAATAGTTCATACTTTCTCATCACCTTTAGTGCTTAAATGAACACATCAATACTGTAGCGATATTCAGAGTATAAATAATTGTTCCTTATGTTTTTCAACAGCAGTTCTACAAAGGATTAAAAAGGCCCTTTGCAGCCTGAAAGAATTCCCCTCAAAGGTCCTGGATTGTGAAGCATGTGGCCCATGGATGCCACAGTCCTGCCACTTCAAAGGATTTTTTCTTCCATGGCATTTTAGCAAAGTCTCAAAAGTGTCTAAAAAGGCATTGACTCGAAGGATAAACTCAATCGTGTGCCCAGCACCAGGATGGTGTCTCCCACTAGTGTCTGTTTTGTCCCAAATAAGTGACGGGACAGAGACCCCATGAGCAGCTCTGTGGGACACCCCGCATCGTCGACATGAGTAGTACTTTAGGCAAAGAAAAAGAATCTAAAGAGAAGGACCCTAAAGGAGGTCCTGGAAAGGACAGGGAGAAGGAGGGCAAGGCTCTGGCCGCATTAGTGAAAGACGGAGGTAAAGAGTCCAAGACCAAAGGGAAAGATGCCAAAGAAGGAAAGAAGGACACCAGCAGCGCGCCGCCGGGTGTGGCCTTTTCTGTCGATAACACCATTAAACGGCCCAACCCGGCTCCAGGGACGCGGAAAAAGTCCAGCAACGCCGAGGTGATCAAAGAGCTCAACAAGTGCAGGGAGGAGAACTCCATGAGGCTGGACCTGTCCAAGCGCTCCATCCACATGCTGCCCACTTCCATCAAAGAGCTGACTCAGCTGGCCGAGCTCTACCTCTACAGCAACAAGCTGCAGAGTCTGCCGGCCGAGGTGGGCTGCCTGTCCGGCCTGGTCACTCTGGCCCTGAGCGAGAACTCTCTGACCAGCCTGCCCGAGTCCCTGGACTCCCTGAAGAAGCTGCGCATGCTGGACCTGCGCCACAACAAGCTGCGGGAGATCCCCGCCGTGGTCTACCGCCTCAGCTCCCTCACCACGCTCTACCTGCGCTTCAACCGCATCACCACCGTCGAGAAAGACATCCGCAACCTGTCCAAGCTCACCATGCTCAGCATCCGCGAGAACAAGATCAAGCAGCTGCCAGCTGAGATAGGTGAGATCCTTTGATTTCATGACTGAAACTGACATTTTCAGATCCTTTTGTGTTTATTGAACACTGCCTTTGTGTGTTATGTGGCAGACCTTTGTTAACTGTCTGTAATGTAATGTACTGAGTTATGCCTGTGTCCAGGGGAGCTGTGCAGCCTGATCACTCTGGATGTGGCCCATAATCAGCTGGAGCACCTCCCCAAAGAGATCGGAAACTGCACCCAGATCACCAACCTGGACCTGCAGCACAATGAACTGCTGGACCTGCCTGAGACCATAGGTACCAAACAACAGCAGCATTCATCTTTCTCTTTTCAGATCAAAGCCGAGTTCTCACTCAGGTTTTTGTTGATGTTGCAGGAAACCTTGCGAGCCTAAATCGTTTAGGCCTGAGATATAATAGATTGTCCGCAATCCCCAGATCATTAGCCAGATGTCGAGAACTGGAGGAGCTAAACCTGGAAAACAATAACATTTCAGTGTTGCCAGAGGTAAGCACACACAGATGACTGCTTGGGTTTAAACATTAAAAATGCTTTGATTCTGATAAAATATAAAGGGGGTGGAAGCATGTGTAATGGCTCTAAATGTTTACATCAACTTGGCCTGATTTATGCTTTGTAAATAAATCGTAATAATACAAAAGGAGCACACTGTTTTGTATGTTCATGTGTGTTACTTTGTGCTTGTAGGGGCTCTTGTCCAGTCTGGTGAACCTGACCAGTCTGACGCTAGCAAGGAACTGCTTCCAGTCCTATCCTGTTGGTGGCCCGTCCCAGTTCTCCACCATTTACTCTCTCAATATGGAGCACAACCGCATCAACAAGATCCCATTTGGCATCTTCTCCAGGGCTCGAGTGCTGAGCAAACTGAACATGAAGGTAAGTGCTTTTTCCAACAATAACAAAAATAATGCATTATATTTACATATATAATATTCATAATACATTAAAATACGTTAAAATATATGTATATATATATATGCGTGTGTGTGTGTTTGTGTGTATATATAGATATAGATATAAATAGGCATAGGGTGTCCAAAAAATGTATGTTTGTTTTTTGGTTTTGGACACCCAAAGACATTTTACATTGCATTATTCATTCACTACATACCTGGTGGTGGGAAGGTACTATTGTAGCTACAATAGGCTGCCAAGGCTGCCAATCTGCCCCATCAGTCCCTCAAACCACCACCCACCAATCACCCACATTCATACTAAGCATACTAAGGTGGGTGAAGTGTTTTGCCCAAGAGCACAATGACAGTTTGCACTGGCCAGAACGTATATCATCCCTCTGCTTTTTTATTATCTCTCTCACAACGAAATACATTGTTTGTTATAAGTTGTTAATGCGCAGACATTTTCCTTGATATGATTTATTATGCCAATGAATTGTGTGTGGTCCCTAGGACAACCAGCTAACGTCTCTGCCGCTGGACTTTGGCACATGGACGAGCATGGTGGAGCTTAACCTGGCCACTAATCAGCTGACCAAGATCCCTGAGGATGTGTGTGGGCTGGTGTCTCTGGAGGTGAGCAGACCCTCTCACATGTCGTGTGGGACAGTACAGAGGGTCACTGGTACAGGGACATGTAGCATGGGCTGTCTACTTCAGTTAATGTTCTTTCAACATTTGAATCACCAGATGTGAAGACACTCATGGCTATTTTATTATCTACATAGGTCTTAATACTGTCCAACAATCTCCTCAAGAAGCTACCGCATGGTATTGGGAACCTGAGAAAGCTCCGGGAGCTTGATTTGGAGGAAAACAAGCTGGAGTCTTTGCCCAATGAAATCGCCTATCTCAAAGATTTACATGTGAGTTTTACTATCCTCTGGTGTGTAATATTAAGTAAGTATAATGGTCAAATAACAAGGTTTACTTTTTTCCTTTTCTGTTTTACAGAAATTGGTTTTGACCAATAACCAGCTGACCACGTTACCCAGGGGCATTGGGCATCTCACCAACCTGACACACCTAGGCCTGGGGGAGAACTTGCTGCAGCACCTGCCTGAGGAGATTGGTGAGAGCTCCATTCATATGCCCTTTACCTCTTTGTCCATAAGAAAGATAGCCAGCAGGACTCAGCACTGTCTCAGTTCAGCCCCCTCCCCTGGACAGTTGGTGCAGACACTAGTCTGGTTACGGCCCGGCTAAGAGTTAAGATAGAGATTAAAAAGGGGGTGTATTTATAGAGTATTCAGACTGGGTACAGATTTCAATTATACCTTTGAGTCGTCACTTTCAGGGGGATCAATTGAAGGTCTTGCACCTTTGAACTCCTGAACTTTTTAAACCTAATAATAATGCATTGGAATTGTATATAGCACTTTTCAAGACACCAAAAGCGCTTTACATTGCATTATTCATTCACTCCATACTCTGTGGTGGTAAGCTACTATTGTTGCCACAGCTGCATATACCATTAATCTCTATATTGTAAAGGGGTTGGTTTATTAAATAAAAAACTCTTAAATCACTGTCAGGTTTCATAATTATAAAAAGTTCAGTTGATTTCCTACATGACGACTTAAATCTATTGCCTGGTGTATATTTTCAGGAACACTGGAGAACCTGGAGGAGCTGTACCTAAACGACAACCCCAACCTGCACAGCCTGCCGTTTGAGCTGGCCCTGTGCAGTAAATTGACCATCATGAGCATCGAGAACTGTCCGCTCAGCCACCTGCCGCCGCAGATCGTCGCAGGAGGGCCTTCCTTCATCATCCAGTTCCTCAAGATGCAGGGCCCGTACCGTGCCATGGTTTGAACATATCTTTGTTTTGCTTTTCTGACCCAAAATGCTCTGCGCCGCGGCCTGGCCGCCCCCAGTCCTGTATGATGCACTGTAAAGACAGAACAGGACCAGCAGGGGGCAGCAGATTTGGGCTGGAGAGGAGGAGGGGGCGCTACAGCCAAAATGTGGAGACTTTGTGCTCCAGAGTCTATCATGGACCCGACTGGACCTCGGCCACGTCCCACTCATGTTGCATTCCGTATAAAGGAAACTATTTCCATTTCTTTGCCAAAACTGAAGATATATAAATTTCTATATATTGAGTTACTGTGAGCTGAGTGGCAAAAGTCTTTGTGACCATATAAAATGTGCTCCCATTGCCAATGTATTTACAGTACTTAAAGCATCTATGACGAGAGCAAGGATACAACTGTATGCAGAGACAGACCAGTCTTTGAACGTCACATTTCCTGCTGCTGCCATAACTGTAACTATACGACTGTCCTTGTGTTTCCTTTTATTTTGAAATGCCCTTTTTACATGTTGTCATGGTTCTCTATCGGGCCCTCTGTGTCTGGACCATAGAGAACAAAGGTCTAATGATACCAGTTCCTTTTTAGGTTTTGTACATTATTTTTACATTTTTTAAATAATGTGCCTATGTTTAGAGTGGACCTGTGGTTCATTTCGAAGCAAAATTGTCCATACAAAAACAAATATATAAATTATTTCAGTATTTTTTTTTAATCCTGCTGTTTTTACTTGTATTTTTTCTGTCTCATTGATTTGTTCAATGATATCAGTTGTAAAATAGAATGATTGAGTATCTTTTTTTGACAAATAGCAGCAGTAGTTGTTAAACATGCTCGTAATGTATACATATGAGAAATGCCAATCACACGTGCTTAAAAAAGCAGGAGGGACTTTGTTGAAGATGGTGGTATAATGACCTACTGTCTCCACTGCTTTGTATGTGACAAACAGGTATTGAAAAAGGCCAGCATATGCAGGTAATGGGATAAATTATGTTTTTTTTATGTACCAATCTTGGTTGTTGCCTTGAGTGCAATTTTAGTTTGTTTACTTGTTTGATATTCTCTTCAGTGTTGGGCTGCACAGCTGTCATCCTTCTGATCACTGATCCACATATCAAGCGTTTTAAGGGGTTCAGTCTCTGGAGCATTTGCTGAGTGTATCAAAGCTTCAAAAAGGTTTAATAATAAAACATTGGCAGGTAACTCTTTCTCCACACCTCGTTATTACTTTTAAGTCTTTTCAATGGGTTCAAATGAATCCTTTACTCTTTCATTCACAATTCTGTCGTCTCACACTGTCCCAGCAATGCTGCTGCTCTTATGCACTTTTGAAAACATTGGCATATTCTCCATTTTCAAATACAGTGGCCTCACAAGATTGTTTTTTTTTTTAAACGGGGCATTGTTCATTAAGTATTTCATTTAGTACTTTTTCTCTTTTTGTGTAATTTTGTCAATGCGTTGAGTTGACGCGGTCAGGTGGTGACAGTCTTAAAAGGGTTTGCTCTAAAGTCATTTTTAGCACATATTTGATTGACATATCTGGCTTCTCTGTCTATGCGCTAAACAGCCACTTACAATTCAATCCATCGTTGGGTTTTTTTTAAGTGTTGTTCTTTTTCTTAATGCAAAATCACTTTTATTCTCTTCGTATTATTTGAACAGGCTGTGCATTAAAGAGCCGATCCAAGGTTATTTTCCTGACCATATATTCTGCTTCCTCAGTCTTGTGTTGAGAAGTGCGGCTCTCCTCTAGCAGTGGTGCGGTTTGTTTCTTCAGGATGTTCTACTCTCTACCACACGGGGCACCATCTTTTCCCATGCAGACCACCCCCCCCATTCTGACGCTGGACTGATCCTATGACTCTAGTCCAGGTTTGCAACAGTTTTGACCCAGATCAAATCGGACTTCATGACAAGGTGCACATTTGAGTCGCAGTACAAGACTGTCAGTATGATGTAAAAAGGGCTTTCTGTGTTCATGCTCAGCACATTGGGGGCATTGCATTCCTTGTCTGTTTACTTTGTGTGGAAATGCCTTCAGTGACTTGACGTGAGTGAGATGTGCTTTAGTAGGGGCTCATCAGACATATCTTTATCATGTGTTTTTGTGAATGACAGTAGTACTATACCGCGCAGGTTTATGGGAGCATACCGTTAGGCTGAGCACTCATTTATCAGATCATGAATGTAGTTAAGTTTGCTTTGGACTCCATGGAAACTGCCGCCAGCTGAAAATATTTTAATCTTATTGCAGTATGATTGGTGTTTATATAGTTTTGTTATTCAGGACCACAAAGAACACAGCAGAATACAACTTATTTTGGCGTTTTGCCTTTTGAATTGCATTGTCTCTTCATATGTACAGGCTCATGTTGAAAGCATTTAACTTGGTGAGATAAAGCGGTTCACAGTGGACTTGAATCAGACGGTTATTTAGCGTTTCTGCAAAGTATCTCCCTTTTTGTACACAGAGAACGGTGTCCACGCTTCTTCTACTTCTCAACATTGACAAGCAGCCTTAATGCTCTTTTATGTGTTCTTTTGGCTATTCCTTGTGTCTATGGCCACTGACTGTACTTGATGACAAGCAATTGGTTGTAACAATGTAATTTTGGGTCGGATTTTCTTTTTGTCATTTTCCTTCTTCTCTGTATACAGTGATCTGATGTTTCAGTAGGCTCAGTATTAATCTGTAATGTGATTAGAGTTTTACAAAGAATACAGAGTGCAATGGAGGGCCATGCCATTATGCTACCAAGTGCCCTCACTTGTCTTTGGCATTAAAGGGGAATTCCACTAAATCTGACTCCTATTGTTATTCAACACAGACAGGGCATTCATGGAAATTAGATTTGGAGATTTTTTTTTAAACAATATATAGAATATGTTTTTGAAATGGTTAAAATATGATTATTATTAAGAAAAAGACTTAGCAAATCCACCTAACCCTTTATTAGGATATAATAATTTACAGAAAATGTATGTATTAATGTGCAAAATTGTTCCACACCGAGTAGCCCCATTGCCATGTTTTTTTTTTTTTTTTCAATGAGATTCAACCGTGGCTTAAGACCTGGCGTGATGCAAAAGGTCAATATAATAAATACAATTGCGATGGAAAACAATGATTTAGTGCCACAGGCGGTAGACTACAGTGTGGTCAGCGGCTGAGCCCGGTCTAACACTGACCCCACCTGGTGGTTTAGACTATTGCACCTCTTTTTCGATCAGGTCTGTGTGGGGTATTCTTTATGTTCAAACGTGCACCATGGTTTCTGCATAGTTTAGAGAAACTTTAATCAGAAGACATCTGCTGTGACCAGATTTCTGTTGAACACACGTGGCGCAGTGTTAAAAACAATGGGAAGTCTCCATGGCTATAGTGGGATTATTTCAGAAAAATACGACAGAATGCCATTTTCTAGATGAGCAAAATTACAGTGGCCAAATTGGAGGTTAATGTGCCAATCGGCCTAGAATAAACTGTGGAAAATATTCTGGCATGTTGTAAATACCTATAAATATTCTTGACCCCAAGGAATCAATGAGAAACCGTTATTGTGAGACAGTCAGTCAGTTTGTTTAGCCATCTCATTACTCTGTCACTTCACTTGCTTTCTTATGTTGAACCTGGGCCTACAGACTTTGTCATGTTTTTGCCAGTAAAGGTCCATGCTAAAGCCTGACTGTGGTGCATGAAACTGGGACGAGACAAACGACAGGTGTCACTGTATCCATGCGCTTTGTGTGCGTCCTCACGCATCAATGAGCGCCACGGCGATCCAAAACGTGTTTACCTAAAACACTCTCCGAGCTTTTGTACGAGTGGTATTTTGCCAACCGGGAGGAACAGACAGGACAGGCCGGCTCCGTGTTCAGTCTGGCACAGTGGATAAAGAGAATTTAACTCACACTGGCTTACTACAACCACACGTGAAAAATGACACAATTAAATCACCCTTGTATTATTATGTAGGTCTATCACACGTGTGCCATAGAAAAATGGACTGTCTCCTGGGCAACAGGTGAGTGCGTGTGACGTCAGCACAGCGGTGAAAGTCTTGTTGACACTAATGTGCACTAAAGGACACGCAGACACTACAGAGGAGGCGTTTGTTAGCCATGCATCATACAGTATTTATGGTGTGGGATGGAACTAAGTACATCTATAGTCCGTGCATGAAGCTTACATAGGTTTACCAGGCCTGGAAAATTTAAGGCCACCATAAACCAACAGCAAGACTCACAAATCATGCTCTGTTTGTATTTCAATTATAGAAACTTGTTAATTACCTTACCTTCACCATAAATTCCCAAACAGCATAATAGCCCAAACATATTTTATCTGGCTTGTAATTGGGTTTCAGGATTTGTTTGTTAATGTGACAGCTTCTCCACTTGGTTTGCAAAAGTGTGAGCCATTCGTACTGGCTCATAGATTAGTCTACTTTGTCTTCTTGATTAATGCAAATCAATGCAAAAGAACAGTAGGTAACAGACACAGGGAGATGTACTTACTGCTGCATAACACTGAAGTTATTGTAGAGCGTTGCCAAAACTGGGGTACAGATTTCAGTGATGCTGCGTTTTACGATTTGACCACACATGATGATGACGATGATGAAGAGGATGAGGAGGAGCGGGGAGGAAGATTGTGCAGCAGAACTTTGTGTCCTCCCACACTTCCCAGGAATTTCATCCTCCTCCTCCATCCTCCAAGGGCAGCCATCTTCCCAGAGACTGAATTCAAATGTGAAACCGCAAAACCAAACTCACTCTTTCTGAGAGTGGTGTAACCGTGAATCAGAGGCAGCACTGTGCTCCAGCTCTGGGAAATGGCGGCCCCCCTGACAAAACAACAAATGCCTTTGATAAAAAGCCAAGCCGTCGTCAGTGACATTAAGGATGGGAGATGGATGGGAAAAAAGGTTTCAAAGGTACTCCTGTGGACAGTGGATTTGAAATTGAGATGTTTCCACTGTCATCCCAAAGTAATTTTCAATCTGAAGGTGCTGGTCTGAGAAGCTCTTCATACTGACCTGAGGGGAGGGGGGTGACTTGTTTACTTTTTCCGGGTTGTTCTCCCTTTGAACCCTAACGTGGGCTATTCATGGACAAAGGGGAATTACACCAACTAGATGGAAGATAGATTTGAGAGATTTATAACGCCACATGATAACAATGTATTGAGACAGTAGCAAAGGGGCAAGAGTGGGCTAAGCTTTCACCCTCTAACCACAAAGTATCTGGCTCAGGTTTTGAACAATGTTCAGCCTGTCACTATGTCCCACATTTCAGCCCTATTGCTCCAGACAGACATGTGGCTTGTGGTAACAGGAAGGGCATGTGCCAGGTCATCTGTGAATTGTGAACTGCAGAGACGCCAATGAACAGTATTTGTTCTGAAGGTTTTAAATATTTAATTGCTTTAATCTTTTGAAGTGGAGCAACTATGAGTCATACTGACTACATTTTTCGTTGGAGACCCGCATTAGGTGTGGGCTTCACCTGAGACTATAGTCGGCATATGGTTAACACTATGCAGTTATTTTTCCATGGGTAATTTGAATGTTCCAATGGATCTGCATCTCATTATTCTATAATTCTGTAAAGACGGTACGTTTTGCATTCATGTAGCTTAATTTTGATCAAAACCTGATGGATTTGTTAAGTTTTGAAGCCTATGTATTAGCAGATATTTAAAAGAACAATGAAATCTATATTGGAAGCATTAATATCAGGAAAAAGAACAGCCTTAAGATGACAGATGCTCTCACATCTTATCACCACAGCATCTTTACACTATGTGTTAGTTAAACATTTATCTTTTACAGTTGACATTCAACACCAGGTCAACCAAATCCTTGTGTGTATAGAGTCCACTGTGTGTAGGCAAGTTAATAAAGACACTTTGAGCAAACGTAAATGATCCTTCCAATTTAAACAACGTTTCCACAAGTAGAACGCTCTGTGTAAACTGAGAGAATGATCAAGGGCATAAGATGCAGTAAATGGTGTAATTACTCTTACAGAGACTACACAGCCGAAGGGAAGCAAATGTAAATGCCTTGTACATTTGTGAAGTCAGTATAAAATGACAGATAAAATTGAAAAATCCAAGATGACAAAATTTGGTTCGACAGATGGTACGAGAAGAACACAGGGCCAAAATCCAAGAGCATTCATAATTCTTCTCTCGGAATAATGCCCCCTCTCCTCGCTGTGCTCACAAGAGCGGAGAGCGAAGGTCCATGTCGGGTTTGCTGCATGCTGTTATAATCTTATGTGGTCAATGTAACCAGCCATAACTTGATTTTTAGGCTAGTGCCTGCGTAATGAGTAATGCGTAATGGTTTGCTGCGCTTTTGATGGCAATACACTTCCCTTGTATATATTATAAGCAATGCCATGTAGTTTTAATGTCAGTTATAAATATTATTATGAGGCAAACATGATAGTGGTTCAGTCAAAGTGACCGTAAACCGCGACCCTCACGTGTGGAAAATGTGTATGTGATCCGCACCGTGCGTAAACGTGACCTGTTTCAGACTTTTAAAGAGATAGTTTATTCTCCTTAGGCTGATGTCTAATGTCACATGCACTTAGTCTGGCAGACCCACGCTGCCTTTGCTCTCTACACTGTAGTTAGTAGGAGCCGGTGTGTGCGCGTTATAAAGTGAGGGAGTGGCGCTCTGGTTAACACTGAGGGAGAGACTCCTCGCGCAGACAGCAGCACGGCAGCGCCCAGGATAACACGATTAGCGCTCTATTAGTCTGCTGGTGAGCACAACACACGGACCTGTGCGTGCGCCTGTGGACAGAAGCGACAGTGACTAAAGGAAAACGCTCCATGGATTGTGTCCCTGGCATTCTGAACTGCGTAAAGTAGTTGCGCACCGGACATTTTTGGTCATAATTTTTTGCAGCCGTATGTCTTTGGTAAGTTATTTACATATTTATTTTCAGTGTGAGTGTAAAATTATTAATATAATACTTTGATTCGTTCAGCTAATTTTTATTTCATTTGTGCCTTTTAGTTCCAGATGATGCCACAGTCTCTTCACTGATACAATGAGATTATTCATCATGAAAGAGAAAAAGCTCGAGAGGAGTCGTTACTTTCCATTTCCGTGGTTTCGAAGCCCTACTGTGAGGCACTAGCTCTCTGCCCTGACCGGAGGGTTTTGTGTATCCTCGTGTGAACTCACATCTGGCTCCATGGGGTTTGACAATGACACCAACGGGACCGTGTCCTGGGCGCCGTTCAGCGTGCAGACGTCCGTTCTGCTGACGGTCCTGGTGAGCTTCATGATCCTTCTCATAGTGTTTGGAAACGTGCTGGTGGTGATAGCAGTGTTCACCAGCCGAGCCCTCAGGGCTCCTCAGAACCTGTTCCTAGTGTCTCTGGCCTCTGCAGACATCTTAGTGGCCACACTGGTCATGCCCTTCTCACTGGCCAATGAGCTGATGGGATACTGGTACTTTGGGGAGATCTGGTGTGAGATTTACCTTGCACTTGATGTTCTGTTCTGCACTGCCTCCATCGCTCACCTCTGCGCCATCAGCCTGGACCGCTACTGGTCCATCACTCAAGCCATCGAGTACAACCTAAAGAGGACCCCTCGCCGCATTAAGTGCATCATCTTCATTGTGTGGGTGATTGCAGCTGTGATCTCATTTCCTCCCCTGATCACCATGAAGAAGGAGAAGAATAAAGAACAGCCAGTGTGCACCATCAATGATGACGAGTGGTACGTCATCTCCTCCTGCATCGGCTCCTTCTTCCTGCCCTGCATCATCATGGTCCTGGTCTACATCCGAATCTACCAAATCGCCAAGAAGAGAACGCGGGCCCCCACTGGAGACAGGATACCAAAGGCAAACGCAGTGGACCACAAGCACAATGGTTTGGATGGAGGCAAAGAGGAGGACATCAAGCTGAATGGGGAACGGGACATTGAGCTGAAGGAGCAAGGAGGAGAAGGCGATGGGGTTAAAGGTGAAGTCAATGGAGTGGACATTGAAGACTCCTCATCTTCTGACCATAAAGTAAACAACCCCTGCTCCATCAAGAAGAAGAGCCACAAAAGCAAAACCAAGCTGTGCCAAATCAAACCAGGAGACAACGAGGTGCCCAAACGTGTTCAAAGCACTAAGGGGAGCCGGTGGAAAGGCCGCCAAAACCGCGAGAAACGCTTCACTTTTGTCCTGGCGGTGGTCATAGGGGTCTTCGTCATCTGCTGGTTTCCATTTTTCTTCACGTACATGCTCCAGACGATTTGTGTGTCCTGCTATGTGCCACAGACTCTGTTCAAATTCTTCTTTTGGTTCGGCTATTGCAATAGTGCACTTAATCCTATTATCTACACTATCTTTAACAATGACTTCAGGAGGGCCTTTAAAAAGATACTGTGTAAGAGAGACTCCAGAAGATATGCCTAGAATCTTATCGGACTCTATGGGACTACATTACTGTACATAAAGTGTAAAGGAAACGCATGGACATTCACTTTTCACAAACCACCGCAGAAACGCCACAGAGAATTTCTTTAAATGTAAATACTATTTTTTATTTTTTTACAACTGAAAGTGTAAATATATGTATTGTAGGTTTATTTTTGTTGTCATGGATACAGTACAGTGCCATACGAAGTGACAGTTGAATGTGGGTTTCGGCGGTTTTGACTCTCCAAGCAAAGCAAGTATCGATTAAGGCCAGCACAACATTACATAGTGATTGTAACCTTCACTTGGCCATACGTAACTGCTGTGATAACTTTATAAATAGGGGTTTTGCAGCCCCAAAAATGATAAGCTTTTTATTTCAAATGTGAGTCAATCCATTGTAGCTCCAAGACATACGTCAGTAATAATCTAAGGCAATGTTAACGGTTCATTTGCTGTTTTGTGTTACCAAATGTGTCACACAGTAAAGAGTGGAGCCTGTCAAACCAGAACTCGATGTACTGGTCTCTCTGTATCAATATTTTGTTTTATTTTATTCCAAAATCAGAAAAGCAGGGTAGATACAGTATGGAATAGAAAGGAGGTGGGCGTTTTTCTCGTGGGGGCTGGAGTTTGCTGGGTCACTCCACAAGGCTCTCTGAGGAAGCCAAATCGATCTTTCGGGAGATGCCCAGTTCGGAGCCTGCTGCGTTTGTTTGCTGTTTAGAGCAGTGATTCTCGGCACGTTTACCAAAGTGTAAGTCTGTGAGAACGAGGGGCCGCGTGTGGGAGAGTGTGTGAGCGTGTCAACTGCTCATGTAAATACACAGTGCAGAGATCCCACAGGACAATACAGGCCAGTCATGTAGGGCCATTGCTCTGCTACTGTAGATTTAAACAATGAATTCAAGTCTTATATGATGAAGTCTCAAATGAAGGGTTAGTATCAAAAACAGAACTATTAATAGTCTATTTATTGTTTTAAAAAAGGGCTGAGATAAAATAAAGTAAAGTAAATAATTGTGATTAAAAATAATATTGTGATAATTATTATAAAATTGCTGGGGAAAAAATATGGAAATCTACTCAAATGACTATATGGGCCAGTTAAAAAGACATTAAAACATTCTTATTATGAGTGCCTTTTATTATATAATTGCACTTTAAGTTAAGACAACAATGATCTAGAAGAGAACACCATGTAGCAAGTAGCAAGTAACACATGGATTTTATATTAAAAATCAATATAAGTGTTGTTTCCACTATATTATAATCTCTGGATCTAGGACTAGTTCATAAAGTTCTTATTTGCAGTGGCCTGGGCCCCTATTTACAGTAGGTAACATTAAAACACTAACTTCTGTGGACTTGTGTTTTGCATTGCCTCTGTCTTGCATAATCAAAAATAACTGACCTGACCTTATTCATTCAAAAACTATAATAATTGGAGAATGAATGAAGGACACTGCCAGGGTTAAATGTGTAAACACGAAGCTAACGTCATGTCTGTTAAAGTGAGGCACCTGTTGAACATATACGTGTGCATGTCTGTGCTGGCTGCCGTCAGTGCCTGTGTGTTTCCGGCTCCTCTTGTAGGCACACTGTTAATTAGCCGCTGCCTTTTAGCTACAGTCAATATTCAGCCGGCACAACTCAAAGCACAACGCTATCAATAACGGAAGTAAGTAGAGGAAAAATGTCTGAATGTGATGAAGTATTCAGATGCTAATTACTCACTGAAATTACTTTTATTTGTGCTATAAACAAATCTGTATAATGCACAAGAAAGCAATGAGCACCATCAAACCAGCCTCAAAAGGCTCTTTGATGCTGCTATACACAAAATGATGGTTTGTCATCAATGCTCCATAATCTCTATCAATATCCCCTTAGTTTAAAGGTGTAACTTCTCTGGCAGGTGATTTGGCATCTTCTTGTATCCATGGAGACTGCTTTGCCTGGAATGTTCCACAGGATGGCATATGTGTGTGTGTGTGTGTGTCCAGGACTAACGCACATCCATTTGCAGATAACATTCAAATGAATTAAAAATCACCTCTTCACTGATCTGTAATGTAACCTGTAACATTCCAGGCAATGCAATAACATCTCCATAGAAACAAGCAGGTGGCTTCAGAAAAGTTACATAGTGCACTTTGTCACTGACATCAAATCTGATTGAACTGGACTATAGTTTTCATAATCATATCTTAAAACGTGAAACCGAGAAACATACTGATTGTACTGAGGTTAAGCTTTACCCAAAACAAACAGTGTGTCCCTTAAAGAAACACAATGAGGAGGTGTGCATGCTCCCAACTTTAGCTACAAGTGAATGAAACAACAGTGAGATTAAGTGTGACTTGCAAAGTTTATTAGCATATTTTACCTGGAAAGAGACGATACACTTCACTTTGTGTCAACAGCGACTTGCACACATTATACAGGCACTTACTCCCACTGTTTGCACCTGCATATCACAGCAATAACAAACAGCCAAATTATCAGGACTTTGACTGTGACTTGTTCATGTAAGATTCATGACTCCACCATGTTTTCTGCCAGCCTACAAGTGCAAATTGTGTAAATATTTAATAGGCAGTGCAAGTCAAAAGTGCCAGCCAAGATGGTGAACTGGCAAAACAATAATGAATGCATAATGACAAGGCAACACACGCACAAACATTCACACATAAACAAAAAAAAAAATCAAATATATTAAACTATGAATAAACAAAACTGTTCTATTTCCATGTTGAACAGGACTAGATAAGGTTTGTTACAATTTCTCATTTAAAAAAAAAACATGAAATTCCACATAGAAATGATTCTTTGGCAGATAGGGACGATGTGCTCCTGTGTTGGTAATGTGTTTGTTTTTTTTGAAGAGCAGGTGAGTCACTCCGCGCCTCATACTCTTCACAACTCACGTCTGACAATACGGACTCTCACTCCCACGAATTCAGACAGATCATAACAGTTTGTTTGTTTCACCAAAGAGAGTACTTTTGTGTATTTGTGAGGGGTAAACAACATGATAATAATGAGTTATTATTGGACTGGCGAGGGGTAGATCAGCTTCGCTTCTGTTCTAGTCCAAGTTTAGTCCCCATCAAAACTCAAAATAGTTTAGTTCATCACATAGAGGCTTTGTTTATTGACCCATACACCGTGTACAAAACTCATAAGTGCATTTGATAACTTCACAGTGTTACTGAAGCTTGGTTTAGGAAGTGTTGTGTTACATGTGTACTTCTGCATTATATATAGCAGACAAATAGGCGGATGTGCTGCTTGGTGACAGCCCTTTGGAAGAAGCCAGCTGTTTGAGTCGGCAGGCCCTCTTCCTCTTCTTTCACAGACACTCTGCACTTAGCCTTTGGGAATCAGAGCATGGATCATCAGGTTAGAGTGCACATCCGTCTCCAAAAGGCTAACGCATGGCAGCAAGGAACACTCACTATTCAAAAAGACATGGACAAAATGCCAGAGAATTCGGTGTAAGCATGTACAGCTACATGAAAATATTCTCAAACTGAAACTACTTCTTGTTTTGGGTTGGGTCACCGCGGCAAATTCTCGATTTCAACCATAGACTGTATAAAGAAGTGGGCTAAGTGAGCGCGACGTCACCCACAGAATTCGACTCCAGTCAAATGAAGCTCGTCGGGGCTAGAGCAGCTATAGGGCGAATTTGGAGCCGAGTTCCACATTTGAAATTCCGACCGTGAGTATCAGAGCAACCAAAGGGCCAATCCGAAGAGAGGCTGTTGAAAGTAACGCCCCTTCCCGCCCGCACCGCTGGTTTAACAGGGAGCAGGCGCTTAGCAACGCTGTCAATCAAACCTGTCGCTAATGCTAACGGGAGTGACCCCGGAGAAAGGAGGCGCCTCATTGGTCTGTTATTAATGTTCATATCTTGATTTACAGACGAAATAGCCAAATAAAAACACCAGGATCATGTAGCAGGGATGAATACGAACATTGTAAGGCCAAAATGACGAGCCTGACAGCAGCAGTTACAGAGAGAGAGGCGTTTTTCAGGTGAATTGGAGCCAGAGTCGATGGAGCCGAAGCGCGCCCGTGCTCACTTCCTATTTGGAACGGCTAGCATAGCAGGTTAGCTATGTCCATTTATATATACAGTCTGTGGTTTCAACCCAGCTCTGACTTTGAGTACGTTATGCATTTGCAGATTAATGTCAAAGTAAATGACGTCAAAGTAAACTCACTCAGCTCTGCAAACTCCCTGCAGCATGTATCAGAATAAGGGAGTCCAGTTAGGTCCATTCACATTTAATGACTTCAAGACTTGTATTTTATGTGGCACACCTTGTATTAGCTCCTATATTAGTTAGAGAGTCGTTAGAGAGTTTTCTGCCCTGCTAAATGACGTGATGTAACAGGTTAATGTTGTATCAAAATCCACCAAATCTGTAATTTTGTTATCGTTTGATTATGTACTTGTGCTGGGAGAGTGTTGTGGCGTCACCTAGCAACGTGCACTCAGAACAAAGATAATATTTCTCACTAATCAATCACTTGTAAATAGTCTAATTCGTTTGTAAATCCCTCTCTAATGTCTTTTCTTTAACCATGAATATTTAAATATGTTAATTGTATTATGAAACCAATTTGAATCAACGCTAACTGCAATCAAACTGTTACTCTGTTGGTGCTCTTTATGGACTATTGTCGCTAATTTACTTTTGTTATTTGCACTTTTCTTTGTCGGTGAATACTTGTTGGACTCCCTGCGCTCAAAGTAGTGCTTTGTTTATTTGCTCAACAGCTACGATATTTAATTAAGTGTAATTTTGAGATGTACAGTACCGGTTAGATGTACGTCAGCAATAGGAAACTTGTTTGTTGTTGTTGTTTGAGCAATGAAATGCAAGATGGATAAGATTATTAATGCCATACGGTGGAACATTCCAGGCAAGTAAATTACATTGCAGCGAAGACACTCCCCACCCCCAGAAAAGTGAGTCAGTGCATCTTTAAAGCCAATTTCTTATTTGAAGGAATGAGCCTACTTGGAACACTGAGCTGCTGCCATGTTTGAATTTGATGCTGCTACTATGGACTAAGACTTACACAAGGCCTTAGCTTCTTCATCCACTGACTGAATATATATATATATATTTTTTTGTATTTATGTGACTCATAGATCAAAGTCATATGTATTATCTTAA
>KN486019.1:47003-69027 GCA_000787095.1 Periophthalmodon schlosseri
ATTTGAGTTTGGCATATTTCCTTATTCCAGAAGTTGGGTTGTATTATTTTGGATGGGGCTGGTGATTTTGACAGGAAGTAAGTTCTATTCGGGCTACAGCCGTTTTAAAGCTTCCAGAGAATCCGTGAGGTGTTGACTTGTTTTACGCAAATCAACACAACTTTATATCATATTTTTTAATGTAAAACTTTTCCCGAATTTACCATTGAAAAGAGTGGGATTCCCTCTTAACTGTAAGAGCCACCACAAAGAAAGAGCAGTTTGGAGCGGTCAGAGGCAAAAGTGGGCAGGGCCGAATGAGGTCAATACAATGCCTAGACAAAGTTGAGAATACTGATTCATTTCCTACTTTGCCTGGTTGTTTATCAGCTCTGCCTGGAACATATATATTTAGAATCTAGACAGCTGTGCACTTCTTTTTTTTTCAATAAACCTTCTGAACCTGGCCTGAGGCTTTGTCACCTTTACCAAAACACAGACGGATATCAAAAGGGGTGGAGTTGTTATACCAAACATAATGGTACTATTATGACTGATATCACTGTATAATTATTTATTAGTTATTATATAATTATATTATAGTGATTATTATAGTTATTGCATTGTGGTTGTATGCTTTTGTCTACACAGATAATTGTAATTCATATTTACTCGTTCTAAATACACTTTTGGTCACAAGTAACAGTAGTCAATTCCCTCTTTGCTTTTTCTGTGGGCGGGAGATAAAAGGCCACAGCGAGGCACCCACATACTACACAATGTACTTTATTTGAACGTGACACCCGCCTATTCAGGGCCACCTTAATATACATGATTGTTCACAGTTAACGATGACTCACGCTTGTTTTGCCCTGCTGCTCCTCCACTGTCCTCAGCCAGGTAATTTCACTGCACTTTTGCATTTATCATCCAAATTACAGTGAATCTGAACACACAGCTAACTACCAACATATTTATAACTCGTGTTAATATACCTGCAGCCGTGAGGGAAAAAATAGACCATATTAATCTGTACCGACCCTGTGCCTTCAAACACAAACACTCAACTAGAAGTAAACCACAACTACTGCTACTGCAACTGCTACTGCTACTGCCTTCACACTACTACGACTAGCACTGCTGCAACACTATCATTATATCCATTATATTATTGGGTTTGAGTTGAGTTTTATGAGCCATTATTTCATACACTGTTGTGAGAGCATGAAACGAACCTCCTGTCTTCTGGAGACCAGGCGATCAGCTTAAAGGGGACTTATTATGCAAGATCGACTCTTTTGAGTTTTTAACCATGTTATAACTATGTTCCCTCGCCCTAAGTTTACACAGAGTTCTACTGATTCATGCATGTTTGAATAATCTTGTCCTGTATTCAAGGCTTGAGTGCTTAGAAAATTCCTGTTTTCAATTACCCCGTCTTCGCCCACTTCTCTGTAATTCACAATTATTTAAAAAAAAAAAGTTTTACATGTGGGGCTGGGCACATAGCCTTTTCTCAGTCACTATGAAGAGGCCTATCAGTTCTGCTTTTTTTTTTTTTTTGAATGAACCTGTTTCTATTATAAAGCCATTAATAAGCCATTACATCATTATGGGAGTTTATGATGAACAAAATGTAAAATAATGATCTTGGCATCTCTTTTCACTTTTCCATGTAGGCTACTTTTTACGAGACAATACGAACTCTAAGTTTCCAAACACATATAAAATGAACAGAATAACACACTGGGCTACATTGCACTAAACCAAATGAAATAGTGAAAGAATGGCTTCTCTTCATTAGAGTCATTGAGAACACTTCCGCAGTCGGCACTAAGCGTCTGTGAGGCCTCTGGGCGGAACCAAACAACGACGGCAGATTTCCCCAGAATACAATTGGACTGTGCAAATGTATTTTCCAGCAGCACATTATGATCAACAATAATCAGCTGCCTTCCACGCTCATAGACGCACGGCATTGTGGGATAAGAGGTTATTAGGCCTGAGAGCAAAGTCACTGAGTTGACGAAGTTTAGCTCTTTAGTGCATTGTGTATAGAGACGGTATAGTGAAAGTTGAGCTTGATTGTTGTAGTTATCGAAAATACTTTTATTACTTTTTGCATTTGTTTTTTTTAATACTACAGGGGAACCCAGTGAGCGCACCTGGACTCTTTTTTTCATGGGTGCCCTGTCCAAAATACAATACAAACAAAAAACAAACAAATCAAATAAATATGTTAGTCCATATAAGACATTAAAAACAGGTGCAGGTGTGTGTACTTGAACACATATCATTACTAGTAGCAGCTAAGGAACCTCGTATTGAAAAAAATCCAGTACCTTTGATAATAATTAAATATTTTCAGCATGTATATCCACTTTTCACAAATGACTCTTTTGCCTTTATAGGTCCTAGTTTATGATATAATTTGAGACATGGTTACTCATAAGGAGGTTACGTTTACATCTCTGATCTGTACTTTACAAAGTCGTTACTGGACATCAACATTTAAATGCCCAAAACAACTTCAGGGCGTCATTAGGAGCCCACATTACGGTGCTTAACTCAAATGTTTTTTAAATGATATGCTCTGAAGAGTTCACTTTTTATCAACTCAAGCAAATACAATGGAAGCCAACATCAGACCCAATCTAAGTGTTGTTGAAGCATCTTTCTCATCAGAGCCAGTGAATCAGACGGTCTTTGATTTTGTGTCTAAGTGCTCTAAGTAAAAGCAAAAAACACATCAAGGTCAGTTGCTGTAAACATTACGAGATAAAACATGGGTGACAAGATTAGGTGGCAGGACAGCGCACAAAAGTATTCAAAGCCAGACACACACTTTTGTATAAGTATTGATGGAGTGGTCACTGCCTGGTTTAGAATGGCCCTCTAAAGCATAGAGATAAAATGAGGCTGTACCGTGAGAAGGCCTCGGATGTAAAAATGTGTGTAAATTAATAATGAACTCTCTGTACTGTAAGGTTAAAGGGCCCATATTACACTATTTTCTATGTTATAATGCTGTTTCCTCACCATGAACATACCTGGAGTTGTGTTTTATTTCATTCACATACGCAAACCCTACAACTTTAGGCTCAGTTCTTCTCTCAAACTAAAACCACTCAGTTTCACCTTGTGATGTCATGTGGTAATACCGGGAGTGCTCCACTGTGTTTTTAAACTCCATACATAGAGCATTGGAATAGAGCATTTTGAGCTTTAGAGATGTAGACAGACTAATAATAAAGAGTTACTCAAACGTGTGAATGAAACAAAACACAACTCCAGGTATGTTTTTGAGGAGGTAACAGCATTATAACATGGCTTAAAGCTCACAAGAGTCATTTTTGTGGGAGGGGAACTTTAAGCTTAAGGTTCCTTTTTATTGTCCCCGTAGGGAAATTTGTGCTCTGCATTTGACCCATCCTGAAATACTTATTGTATTGGAGAAGTGTGTATACTGGATTCCAGGCAAGCAAAATCAATGCATATCATACTGTACTTAAGTAGAATTTTTAGGTATCTGTACTTCACTTAAGTACATTTTATAGTGGATACTTTTTACTTTTACTTCACTACTTTTGAGAGCGGGTATCTGTACTTTCTACTCCACTACATTTTTGAAGTGGACAGAAGTAAGAAGTACTTTTCATATGATTTGAGGGGTTATTTTTATGATAACATCCTCACAAGTTTGAAATCAATATCGCCACATTTAACACTTCAACAAATTAACAACACTTGAGTGAAATACTTTTACTAGTAAATTTTTAAACGGGTACTTGACCTAAGTAGATTTTTTTCTGGTGATACTTTTACTTGAGTAACTTTTTGCCTTTGTATCTGTGCTTTACTTTTACTTAAGTAACAACATTGAGTACTTCTTCTGCCACTGCCATCCACTTGGAGTACATGTTCAATTATATAACCACAACGTATCATTACCTTTAGCCTAGCCTGCTTTTTAATGTAACAAGCAGTGGTAGGGTACTTCATTCTGTAAGAGACACAATTTTCCAATATAGTCTCCAGTCCTGAAAAATCCTGGTAGATTCAATCAAAACAAAAACACAGTCTGAGACTAGCCCCAGCTCACTAAGCCGCACGGGCTCAGACCAAATTAAAAAGACTGCTATGCAAATTCTGAACATTCGCTGCGAGCATCCGAAGAGCAAAATTACAATAACACATTTTTGTCACATTCTCTGCGTCTTTGTGAAAAACGTTGGATAAAAGTCAGCGAGCGTTGAACCCTCTTCATTACAGCGGCTCTTTGTTTCTGCTGCCTCGTGCGCGGTGACGGACAGCTCCGGAGCGCGTGTGTTTGGTGACAGGGGGCCGGCCGAGGTACAAAAGGGCATTTGGAGAGGAGCGCTGCAGTGTTATAATGAGACTCTAGTGGGACGGACGAGCGTGTGGGCGGATGGAGCTAGGACACTGTACCTGGGCTCTCCGCAGCCACACACCTGCTAGTGAGAACAGCGTGTTGTGTTTGTCACTAATTTGGCTTAATACGCACTTAGCAGAAGGAGAGAAGGCAACGAGATGCTGTCAAAACTTCGTATACATCCACGGAACATATGCTGGATGCTGTTTGTGTCACACTTCCAGATGTCCCCGCTGTTGGTAAAGCCGCCAATAGCCTGGAATCGTGACTATGACTTTATAAAGGGATTTTTTAAGCAGCATGTGTCACACTATAAGAGAAAATCTATGCAGCACATCTGTGAAGGTTTAGGTTTCAAAGCCTCCTGGGACAAACTCATTATATCCATGGATTTTAGAATGATTAAAGGTTAGAGCTTTTAGAGCTGCCATAGCAATTAGCAGTTTAAAAACATCTTTTGACTCATCAGCCGTCCTCAAAATGGCCCCATATACCAGAGAGAGTGGAACACTACGGCCCCCCTAAAGTCCCCTAAAAAATAAAAAAATAAAAAATATATATATATTCTTTGCACAAGATCATGTTTTGGTGCACAATAATCTTAACACCCAGTGACATACAATACCAGACAAAAGTTTGGAAACACCATCTCGTTCAATGTTTCTTTTTTTTCCTTTTTTAAAATTTACTTGTTTAAACCCAGACAGGCATTTTTAAGTACAAGATTGTAGTTCCAAGACATATTAATAAGACAGTGATTCAAATAACAAGACAGAAAACATAACGGGACAGTTTGTAGACAAGACAAAAAAATAAAAATAAATCATGAGTGAATGTTTATGTGTAGCGTGTGTGTGTGTGCGTGTGTGTGGGTGTTTGTATGTGTGTGTGTAGCTAAAGCATGTTGAAGTTGAAGGGAAGAGAGAAAGCGAGTAAGAGGGCTGAGCGCAAGTGAAAAAATGAACAAGAAGGGAGATGTGAAGATAAAAAAAAAAAAAAATCAGACCTGGTAGAGAGCTGTGTTCGTTCCTTCTTTTGCAACTTTCTTCTTCTTCTTTATTGAATACTGACATGACCATAGACTTCATCTCCGCTGCTGTCTTACCCAGAGCAGGCAGCTAACAATGTTTTTGTTTTAACTTTATTTTTACTACTTTCAACATTTAATATACACACAGAAGACATCAAATATATGAAGTAAGATACATGGAACTATGTAGCAAAGAAAAAACGTTAAATAACTCTACAAAATATTTTTTGACAAAGCAAAGGGTGGCTACTTTGAGGATTTGAATACAAAATATTAAAAAAATATTTAGTTGACTTCACTTTTTTTTCTTTTCTATATAATTCCATATATCTTTCTTTATATAGTTGATGTCTTTTGTGTGTTTATAAAATGTCGAAAGTAGTAAAAATAAAGAAAAAAAACACTGAATGAGAGGGTGTGTCTAAACTTTTGACTGGTAGTGTACCTAAGCTTTGAAACGTAATAATAAAAAAGTAATAATCTTAATTGTAAAACGTATTGTAGATACTGTGCGGTGCAGACAAGCTATTTTTTTAGGGGACTTTATTGGCTTTGTTGAACCTCTGAATAGATGTTTCCCATATATCCTGGGTTACATTAGCAAAGACAATATAAAGAAGTAAAACAGCGGTGGAACAACCCGATAATCACTGCAGTAAATACATTGTTTTGTATTGAGCGTAATCTTAAAATCTCCATTGGTTTAACATTAGGCTAACAGAAAATTGACCACACAATCCCGAGTTCTATTCACAGCTAGCACTAAATTACACGTTGTTTCCATTATTTTGAAGAGACCAAACACAAAGCTATGGATTTATTGATTCGCTTTAGGTGTTCAATAGGCTGTCAAGAAATCTGCATGCTATTGTGCCAGCAGACCTCTTCTTGTTTTGTTTGTGTTTTTGTTTGAACTGTGAAGCGTCTTTTCAAAGAGACAGAGATTATTCTTGCTCCTGTGAATGGTTGTGACAAAGATTTGACACAGTTAAAAGTAAACATTTTCGGAGCCATGGGGTAGAGGCTGAGCAGCAGGTGCGTGTGCGTGGGTAGAAGAGAGTACACAGATGGAGTACACGCTAAGTCCATTGCAACTAAAGTGAACTGTGTTTTCCTGATAACCTCTGTCACGTTAATAACCCCATAGCGTAGACCTACATCGCAGCCTCACCAAACTCCGCTGCGTCTTCTCTTGGGGCAGTTGGCTGGTTGGCTCAAAGCTGATGTGATTTTGCGAATAATCGTATTTACCTTGAGAAAAAAGGCTCATCTTTCATGTCTGTGCCAGTGCTAAATTAGTCGAAAACCCAGGCAGAGAAAATGGACCTGATAGCCCATATTTATGCTTGAATTGGGTTATGTAGCTTGCAACAACATAAATGGAAAGGAGCGCACATAGGTATATCCTGCCAGTCCCCGGCGAATCAGGAACGAGGCAGCATATACATTAAACAGCGCAGCGTCGGCAGGAATATGGGTGAGAAGGACCCCACGGGACTCAATGTACGAGGAGCTATTTTTGAATTACCATCCTAGTACAAAACATTATCTTGTAAGACTGAAACACTACAAAGCCAATCGATGTGTTTTAAAAAGAATGAATGGTATAATCAGAGACTGTGTAAAGGAATGTGACGTCACCCATAGCGTTCAGCTCCAGTCAAATGAAGCTCATCGAGGCTAGTGGTTAAGTTTCAAGCTCCAAGTTCCATATTTGGAATTCCAACCTTGAGTATCATAGCAATCAAGGAGCAAATTCGGTGCGAGGCTGTTGAAGGTAAAGCCCCTTCCGCCTGCACCGCTGGTTTAGCAGGGACGTTAGCAACGCTGTCAATCAAACCGGTTGCTAATGCAAGCAGGAGCGACCTCGGGGAAAGAAGGCGCCTCATTTGTCCGTTATTAATGTTCATATCTTGATTTACGGACACAATAGTGAAGTAAAAATACCAGCATCATGTAGAGCGGGTCAATATGAACACTTTAAAGCAAAGCTCACTGCAGCAGTTAGGGGTGACAATTTTTCAATGTTAAGGGAATTGGAGCCAGAGTAGATGGAGCCGGGAGTGCACCCATGATCACTCCTATTTGGGACACGGCGGCTAGCAGGTTAGCTATGTCCATTTATATATACAGTCTATGTGTATAATAGAATGAACATAGTTGTGATTGAACCACAAAGTCGCTAATTGTTTTGTAGTTTTATCTATTAGCTGCCTTGCCAAGGAAATAATTGAAATCCAGTGTAAAATCATATAAACACAAACATTTAAAGCAAAACAAAAAACAAGTTTTACATCAATTTTATGTGTTACACCAATTTTCCACCTTCAAGGCTCAAAGCGCTTTACATCAAGGAACCACTCACCCATTCACACACACATTCATACACCAGTGTACACAGACACTGGAGGCGAGGTGGGTTAAGTGTCTTGCCCAAGGACAGCAGCAGCATTCATCTGTGGGAGCTGGAATTGCACCGCCAACCTGTGGGTCAGTGGATCTGAACCACCTCCAACCTTCGGATTAGTGACCAAACACTTTACCATCTCTTAAAATTCGTCCTTGTAATTTCTAAATTTCCCAGTTTCTTGACAAATATCACAGTTATATGAAAAATAAAAAGCAGCACATCGCCGTATATACTTGTTGAGTAAAAAAACAGGTGCAAAAACATTTAGAGTGCTTTTTCATAACAGCTTTCAAAACAGCTTGTTGTGAATCGAGTTTGAAATAAATAGCGAAACCAACTCAGTCATTCTGTCCCGCAGCATGGTCCTTTAGAAGAGAGCGCAGAGCCACAACACAAGTACGCTGCTCCCCTGCGGCCGCTACATTCGTACATGATTGTGTGGCCAGACGCATAATGCAGCTGCTCAATAGAAATCAGGTGAGAGAAACAAATATCCCTTTGTGTTTTTAATGGGAGAATTCTGGCTGTCGTTGGACTCAGGCACCGCACCTCATTGTTCTTGTAAATGAAATGATAACAGGGGCTTGCAGTGCATCACCGAATACATAAAGATTGGCCGTGGCAGCCTTCCCAAACGAAATAGAAGTATCTGAAATTTGTGGCTGTCTTTCTTCTGTTGTGTGTTTTAAACTATGCCGACAGAGCTCCCTCGATCTGAAAAGGTCAGTCTTAAAACGGCCCTGGGTTAGTCTATGGGGAGCTATGTTATTTACTTGCGCGTTATAGGGCAGTGGTAATCAATATGGTGTCAGTCTGTTCATGTGTGCTCGTGTTGACTATGCATGAGAGTTAGAGCATGTGGGAGCTGGGTGGTATCGCCGCGCATTTCGGTCCTGATCTCTGTGAAGAACTGCACACAGAATGCCTCCAGTGAATAACAAGAGAGAGTGAGGGTTTATAGTGAGACTCATTCATCCAAAGCTTATGTCAAGAAAAGGGAAACGGCAGGGTATTCATCTGATTGATGGTAGGGATTATGAAGGTCACACTATATACTGAAGAAAAAAAAAATAAAAATCATTGTGAGAATTTAAGAAGCAAAAAGTATTTCAATTCAATCTCTGCTTTGGAGTCTATATAAAGCCGACATGTAAAGAGTTTTTATATCTTAGTCACAGTTTTATACTTTTCCACCATCAAGGCACTCAAAGCACTTTACATTAAAAAGCCATTCACCCATTCACACACACACTCATACACCAGTGTACGCAGCTCAAAATGCTCTGTTCCACCTTGTGATGTCATGAAGCTGTAGTTTTCATGTTAACAGTTCCTTTTACCTTTAGTTCAGTAGAGATTGGCAATTCCAGAGCTGAACCGATCCATCTCATTCGAGTGAAGGTGTATGGAGTTTAAAAACACAGTGGAGCACTTCCTGTATTACCACATGACATCACAAAGTGGATCAGAGTGTTTTCTGTTTGAGAGAAGAACTCAGCCTAAGCATGCAGTGTTTATGTGCTAAATCTTGTGAATGAAACAAAACACAACTTCGGCTACGCTTTTAATGAGAAAACGACATTATAACATAGATAGAAAACAGCACAATATGGGCCCTTTAATTCAGAAAAAAATGTGCCAAAATGTGAAAGAAAGAGAACTGGATTTCACTGTTATTGCCTCATTTAGTCAAGACTAGATGGATTAGAATCTTTGGGGGGCTATGGGGGTGCGTTGGCTATCTCAGTGGGGGCTGGTATCCCCCCAAGCCCCCACCTGGTGCTGCTCCAGTCTGGCTACGGTGTCAATACTTGTGAATATTCATAAACTTGTATGTTTCTTTCCACAAATCATTTTGACACTCACATTTGCTCGCGACATCTCTTTATAACAGATGAGATAAATGATTAAAAACCTTCTAAATTCACCGCACCTAATATCACTCTATTATTCAGCTTTCATTCAAGAAACATCAGAAGCTGCAACGGCCCTGAGGCAAAAACGCAACTTTGCACCTATGTCTGTCCAAACAGCATCCATCACACAGGCACCTTCACACGCCGAAGCGAACAGCCTGGTGTGTGCAGATCTCTGACAGCTGCTCCTACACTCGAGAAATGACCACAAGAATCACAGCTCCTACGACTTGCTGGAGAAACTAAAAGAATCTGAATATTTAATGACTCAAAGTGGTGGGAGATTCGTGCTGTGGTTCGTATTGGGATCTTTGAGCATTTCCTTTATCTCCTGCTCCATTTATCTAGGTTGCAGAATTCATAAGCAGGTAATTACCGTGGAAGTACTCAATTTTGTTACTTCAACAAAAAAAATACTCAAGTAAAAGTAAAAGTATCACATGAAAAAATCTACTTAAATAAAAGTAAAGAGTAAAAAGTAGAAGTATTTCGTGCAGAGTTTGAGGTCTTATAAAGCTTCAAATGTAGTGATTTTGATAAAGGTTTGTGTTGAATTTTGTTCAGTAGAAACAAGCTTCAATGTAGTGATTTTGATAAAGGTTTGTGTTGAATTTTGTTCAGTAGAAACAACTGAATTGATCGTTTTTTCTGGCTGGTTTTATTTGTATATTTTTGTTTGCTCAAACTATGAACGTGTTAAAAATAAACCCCTCAGCCTTATCGTTATTGTGTGAGACCTGCTGAAAAATACTTTTACTTTTCAGTTCTGTTCAAAAATGTGATGAAGTAAAAGTAAAAAAAATCCACTTAAAAATGTGCTCGAGTAAAGTACAGACACCTAAAATTTGTACTTGTAAGTGCAGTACTTTTCTGCTTTTACTTTGTTACATTCCACCACTGATAATTACAATAATATAATGGTGAAGGCCAAACTTACCAAAGCAGGTGCTGCATTGGCTCCTTGGATCACCACTAAAAGGTGCAAACGTTACAAACTTGTTCTATATTTTTGGGTGAAATACTTCATAATTCCCCAACGAGGTATTCATGAAGTATATCTTAACGTGTCTTAACACATACTTACAATGGGATGATGTAGCTTGATAATGAAATCTTTTTACTTTTGCCATTTTGGGTTGTTAAGTGAAACTTCATTCAAATTCACAGTGTGTTTGATGCCACTGTGATTGCTTTTAGTCAACTCTTCTTTGTTGAAAATGATTGTGGCTAAAACTGTTAAAGGCTACGGTTTTTGGTATTTTTCAAATTCGTAATGAGTTGCCCTTTTATGTGAGCAGAATTTTAAAAGATCCAATGATTGTACTTTTGTTGCTCGTTCTATTCGTTGAGCTATTGCCGTGGCGGGCCTGAAAATTCAATGCAAAACGTGACAAAAAGACACCCCCCCCACATAGGCGCCGCTGGACAGGTAGTGGAAGTGAATACTGATAAAGCAATCACGCATATCCTCTGAGCGCAAAGCAGTCGAAACGGCCGAAGCCTCCAGTGAGACAACATCTGGCATCTGCTTGTGTTTCTCCTCATCACGTTTCGCGGTTATTGTTTATTTCTGAGAGACTTAGCTGGGCCGTGAGGGAGGAAATGCAGACATCAATATCCCACAACAAGCTCCAAACAAGTACAAACAGATCAAACTGCTTTGGATTGGGCGTTTGTCTTGCGTTACGTGCAGCCATCCTTGCTCAGCACAGTTTGGAGCCGTATGACAGATCCATGGGAAAAGAGGGTACGGCCCTTGTCCCCGATTTATAAAACAAGGTCACGATGTCAGAAGAGGATTGAGGCGAGTCACCGGATGTTTACACGACAATATCAGACACCGTTATTCATCGTTAGCAATGCGGAAAAATTGGATTTTTCTGGCTTTGCTAATAACATATGTTGTTCCAGTGGGTTGACTTGACTGAAAACAAGTTTAATGTGAAGTCATTGTGGAAAAGATGAAAGATTTTCAGCTTAGCTGTGATCTGCCGCTTGTTGGTGGCGTCTGTCCAGGGTTCCACAGTAGTTGTTCTCACAGGATTTTAACCTTCCTGCGGGAATAAGATGATAAACAACCAAGGCTTTTTCTGGCTCTCTCTCCTAAATCCTATCTCCTCAGATCAACTCTCCTTCTTTCCTCTTGTTGTTCTTTCAATCAGTCTCATTTTTAATCTCGCCTACATCCTAATTTATTGGACTACATGTTTAGGTCATGAAATACAGCTTGTAAATTTTGTAGTGATCTGAAATGTTGTGTTTAGTTCAAGGTTGACACATGTTGTTAATGTGACTGCTTTTGTATGTGACACTTGGTTGCTATGCCAACAAGTTGATGTGAAGGTTCTAATGGTCAGTTACTGGTCAGTTAAGAGACTGACTCTGCTGAATTGGCTCTGCGTCGGTAGCTGGTTAGTTCCAATCAGAGGGTCAGTCTGCGCAACCATTTCTGGTGTAAAGTAAAGTCTATAAGGTTTTTTCGAGTCACGTAAAATCACTAAATCCTGACAGATCAGACAGTGGACAGGGAGCTGCAGGTGGATGTCACGGACAACATGGGAAACACTTTACAAATGTGAGGAAAACTTCACCGGAGGACACTTCTGTGTTTACAAAAGATAGTCTTTGTGTGTTGGGGCTAATGCTAATGTCAGAGCCTAATAAATATTTAAATAACGCCACTGACTGAAATAATCTACACCTAAAAATGATTTGGTTGTTCTTACAACAAATTTAATGTTGTTATATTACATTTAACGTTTTAATAGACGTTAGCATTAGCATTGACATACAAAGATGTATATTTCTAAAAGCAGAAGTGTCTGTCAGTGAAGTTTTTTTGGCGTGGGTTACGGCCTACACATAGACTGTATATATAAATAGGTATAGCTAATCTGCTAGCCGCCGCGTTCCAAATAGGAAGTGATCATGGGCGAACTTCCGACTCCATCAACTCGACTCCATCAATTCACTTTACATTGAAAAACTGTCGCCCCTCCCTCTGTAACTGCTGCAGTGAGCCTCATCATTTTTAAAATGTTCGTATTAACCCGCTCCACGTGATGCTGGTATTTTTATTTTGCTATTCTGTCCGTAACTCAAGATATGAACATTAATAACAGACGAAACAGGCACCTTCTTTCCTCGAGGTCACTCCTGCTAGCGTTAGCAACAGGTTTGATTGACAGCATTACTAAACGCCCACTCCCAGCTAAACCAGCAGTGCAGGCGGAAAGGGGCATTAACTTTATCAGCTTCTTTGGTTGCTATGATACACGCGGTCGGAATTCTGCTCCAAATTCGCCCCTATAACTATTAGCCTCGACGAGCTTCATTTGACTGGAGCCGAACGCTATGGGTGACGCCACACTCCCTTTGTCCACTTCTTTATACAGTCTAGAGTAGCTCTTGTGTTCAGAAAATAAACAACACAAACTTGGACGTGTTTCCTCACACCAGAACACTTCAGTACAAATACAGTCATTAACATAGTTGTGAAGATTAGGTTTGTATATGACTTTTTCTAAATAAAGATAAATGTAAAATATAAGTTAATAATGATTGAAGCAAGTGATTTTATGAAGCAAATGTATATAGAATACTACAGAATGCAATAGAATAATGAAATACACTTTCAGTGATAACATGTTTTTTTTTATAATGCCATAAATGCCTTTTCTGCACTGTTCCATTTATTGAAAATGTAACCAAACATGACATTACAAACTTTTGTTGTCAACAAAATGATTAAGTTCAGTTTTATTTTCTTACCCTTTTTCTTTCGTTGCACTTAACATTTTCCACTGTGTCTTGTGTCCCCTGGTGCAGCGGGTGACCTCTCCGCCCCTGTGAGCGCTGCACTAAGTGGGAACACGAAGCACAAATATGAAAACAAAGCCTGACACAAGGCAGAGGGACGAGAGCTGCTGCTGCTGCCCCACACCTGGCACTATAACCCCTCTGGACCACCACAGCCAGGGGCACAGGGGGACACAGGTCATCATGAGACATCAGTTACTGTACAATTTTCTAATGGGATAAATGCATTTAACTGGTAATATTTTGTATAATCAGGAGCTGTCTACATAACTTCTTCACGTACCTTCAGCCACATTTGGTCCTTGGATGTTGAGTTTGTAGTTGGTGTTTGTTACATTCATACTTTGCCAATATTCAAGATCTTTAGGTGCTTGAATCTTGGCCTTACTCGTTCCTTTTGCTTAGTTTATATTTAGTATTTGTGCATTTATAATAGGCTACGGTCGTCATCACTGGGTCCAGCATTCGCTCTGCACTCTGGACCGCAGCAAACGGCCGGTCGGACAGTAAATGTGCTTGGAATTTGGCAAAAAACACTCAAATTAAGTATATTTATATGAATGGGCGCTGCAGAGCTGCTGTTTGACACGCTCGTCTGACGAGGCACTTTGGATAAATGTATTTATTTAATTAATTTATCAGCGAGAGTCCCCTCCTGCCTCTGTCTGCACAGGTGAGCCTGGGTCTGTCTGGGTATCATTTCAAAAGCTTTTTCTCGTCCACCACCAGCGCGTACAGTCGTCATGGTGTATTTAGACACAGGTGAAAGAAAAGAGCTGCGTATAGGGGAAGCATGTGCGCATGCATTCACGGGGCTCTGTCCCTTGAAGCGCGTTGTCATAGAAATAAGTTCTTTAATCAGCTGATGGACTCTCACGTGACTCATAGTGCCTGTTTGGGATGAATGATGTGCGGTGTATTTGAACAAGGCCGACCCAAAAGTAAAGTAAACAGAGCTAAACCTAGTGCACACTGGACTCGGTCCACAGAGCCACTAACATGTGTGAAAACCACCTAAAAAAAATCCTTCCTTGAACAAGAAGGGGGGTCTCAGGCATCACCTGTCACCTATATACAACCCCATCCTCAGACCCAAAGCAAACAAAGGAACAAAGGAAACCAAGAACAATAGAACCAGCCAAGGCCATTAAGGTTGAATGGAGGCTCCTTCAGGCTGAAACCGTAAACAATAGCTGTTTACAGTTTCAGTGTAGTGAGCTCCTCCCTTCAGATAAGGCAGTGTCACCCAGTAATCTGACCAGAACTGAAGAAGCAGTTTAGATGAGCAGCAAAACGTCTTCACTCCTACAACTTTTTGTCCAGTTGACAAATTTAACTTTGGCTTTTACTATACGAAGTGGACTATATTCTTAGGGCTGATTCACACCTGAAAGTCTGCATCAAGTGTGCCAAAGACTGTAGGAAGCGTTTAGAGTCTTTAAAGATGTTCCACACTATCTAAGATGTTAGTTTTTGACAATCCACCTTTTATTCATGATATTTTGAGTAAAACAGCTGATGAAGTAATATGTTTACCTGTTCAGTAGTGTGAGAATATCATGGCGATGCACGGTGTAGTTCTCAGAAAAGATTAGCTGAATTCTCATAAAAGCCACATAAGACATGCGTCTAGATGTATGGACAAAACCTTTAGACTGGACTGTGTCTGGAGTGTCTGGAGGTTGCACCTAACAGGCAGCGGATGAGCAGGAGAGCAGGGGCGGAGCCAGAGAGGGAGCAAAGGGCTGGAACTCTACACCTCCACTGGCACAAGTGATCAGTAGTTCTAAAATGGAAGTAAGTGACAAGTATGGCATAAAAGTCAGTTGTTATAGTCTAATAAACAAGAGAGAGAAGAAGGCTACAACAATGGGCCTTATACCACTGTTGACTGCTAGAAAATTGGATTTCTTCTCCTAAAACATCCCATATTACAAGAAATTACATTTATTTGATCAAGGGACCCCCCAGGGCGAGGACCCCCAGACCCTCCCTCACACTGTCCTTTTCTGCTCTGTCTCTCGCATTATTGTTATATTCTTATTGGTCCCAGACCCCTCATATACACATAGGCCTACACAAAGCTTGGCTGTTAAACCTCAGCAGGCACTCACCTAAAAGTAGTCTAATCTCTAAAGAAGCTAAATCATATTTGCTCACTTTTAAATGATGTAGAAAAGTTCACTTTAGGCAGTATATAAAAGTGCCCTTTTTCTTAGTTGAGACCCTCAACATGTCTGTGCACGTCCTCATTATATATTTATGATTTGATCATTTTTGGCTACTCGCTGTGATTGGATTTAAACAGATGACAGCGATGACAGTGCCGTGTGCACTGGAGTGGAGTTTATATAGATAGTACAGACGCCACACAGCTGTCTATTACAGGTAAGTACAGTGATTTACAGCAGTGTGTTCTCTGCTATAAGTGAACAAGTGCTTCCATTTAATGTGCATGTGTTTGATATGTTCATATCAGTGTGTGTTTGGTAAATGGGTCATTTTGGTTAATCTGAGAGTGAGAGTTTACCCTCTTACACTGTTGTATTGGTTGTGCACAGAGGGCATTTCTTAGTTTTGTGGCTCTGGGAAGGAGAATAACTTAACTGACGCTGATTGTGGATGTGCATTTGATGATTTTAGGTTAAATAAAGCTCATCTTTAACTCAAATAAGCAGCAGGCTGTATTTTGGATTTTGAGTTATTTGCAGTTATTTTGTCTGGAAGCCTAACTTTGCTAATTTGACACTTGATGAAACAAAGCACAATATGCCGCTTTACTGTTGTTTATAACCTCTGTTGGCTAGTTTCTCACTCTCGCTTGTGTCTCAAGGGGAAAGTCTGTCAGTTCTGTCCCATTTTGCTTCCTGCTTCATTTAAATGGTCAAAATATAAAAGTAAAGATTCTCGAGCTTAAAACCACATGTTGTTACTGTTTGATTAATACACAGTAAAATTATGGGTTGAAATATGTCTAACAAATGTAACTTAAATAAGCTGTGTGAGTGCAGCTGTAAACATATAGTTTTTGGAGAGTATGGGCAGTGCCCAGAGCTATATTTGATTGAAGAGATTACTCTGTGCACGCAGGGAGAGTGGGTCCGTGATAAAGCAAAGGTAATTGAATGAGCGACAGAGGCAGACCCAGCCTGAGCAGTAGAGTAAACGCGCAGTGTGTTAGCCTGTGTCTGTTCGTGTACATCTGTGCTAATGCTATAGGCTCATTCCCTTTTGTATACATGGGGATTACAGAATGGTGTGGATTGCATCATAAAGATCTTTTTCCTTCTTTTCCTTTCCGGATCACCACTAAATAACTTGCTATTTTCAGGGATTTTTATACTGAATTGGTATAGGCCATCTTATAGTTCCTAAAATCCCATGTGGCCCAAACAATAGGAATTTCATGTACTATTTGTTTTCCATATAAAATGTATACGTTCAAATGTGTATATAAAAATATAGACTATTCACTGTATACAACCTGCTCCCTGCAGTGCCTCTGAGGTCCCCAGACCACACCTCTGGAACCACTAGGTAAGCATTTTCTACCAGATGCCCTTCCTGAGGCAAACCTGTTGATTTATACAGCCTTAGTGGACACACTGCAGTTGCTTTATAATACTATTATTCAAATGCATGTGTAATTTCCATATCAGCGTGATGAGTCCAAAAGTTATGAATGTACAAAGCTGGTTGTTTCTGAAGAGCTTTGAGCAGTGCACCTCTTGTACCTGCTCATCCTCCCACAGATTATGGCCTGTACAGACAAACTGTACCCTCTTTAGCAGATAATCGCGACAGTGTCAACCTCTCCACTCTCTTTATCATAAACCACAGCTGGCCTTGGAACACAATGAATACAAAATTAAACATTAACTTATTTAACTTCTTGCTCACCTTTCACTTTGTTTCGAATGCGTTTAGGTCCTCCATTGAACATCGAGGTCTGGGGAGGTATTTGTCTCACCAGTGCAAAGCCACTCCAGCAGTGGTCACATGACATGTCACACAAGTGTTAGACAAATGTGGAAATAAATGAAAAGGAACTGTGTCCAAAGTGTATAAACCTCCCTGTACGGCCCGCAGAGTCATCTGTTTTTGTGGGCTATATTATGTCTCATTTTACAATTTTCTACTGGAACATCTAATGTCTTCCCATGGCAACATAACCACAGACAAAATTGCGTTCTTTTTATTAATGGCAGTAATTTGTTGGTTATGGCTGTAGCTTTGTGCAGCCATAACACATGCTTTTATATAGTGACATCGCGGCTTAAACACGGTTTTCAGCCTGCTTTCTGCTCCTATTTTCCCGGCAAGGATGAGTAAAAATCAAATTTGCACAAATGGTTTCATCAAATAGTGCTTTAGCCTGTGCAATATCCGCTTGCCACTTGATGCATTGTGCTGCTAAACAACAAGAGACTTTTCCTGGTTAGTGTTTGCTAGCATTAGCCGCCCCCCACCCTCTTTTCCCCACTCCATCTCCCTAAAGTGCAGAGGTGACTGTCATAAAACAAAGCGTTATGTAAAAGGTGGCAGCCACATGAATCACTCCTGCTTCATACTTCCAAATGGGAAAGTTGTCCTGACGCAAGCAGACCCCACAGCTGTCCACACATCACTGGCTCGTTTTAATAGGATAGCAATCCATTTGTGCAATTTCGTTTTTACTTTTGGAAGAAAGTTTAACAGAGCAAGACACAGGAGCCTTTTTATAATTCGGTAGTAAAGAACAAGGTGTAAATCAGCCGAGACTTACAAAGTGATGCTAAAACGATTTGTCAGAAATAAAAATGCAAAGCAGATTAAATGAATTGTGGGTACAGTTGCTTTTGTTTTCGGGTTTATTGAAATGTTTTCTTCTGTACTGTAGTTCAGACTGACAGCTAAACAATACATTTGTATTCAGATTGAGATGCTGCGTTTTCCCATGGTGACTCAGCCCCACATATTTAGGAGTGATTTTATTGTTCGGACAATGAGATGAAGTCTGAGGGAGGAGATTAACTCAATTAATTACCATGGCGATTGTGTTTGGATTACATCACGGGCCTTTGTTTAAACAGGACACAAAGACTCAAAACACTTGTTGAGAGCTGCAGCCCCCAGGGACACACTTATAGCTGAAAATAGCTGATATGTCCACACTTTGACGTCATATTATTGGACCAACCAGCCTGAAGCACACTGACTCATTTCACTGACCCGCAGAGGTGAAACTTTTCATATAAATGGACAAAAACAAACAAAACTAATCAAACATGCCATATAGGTGTGTGAGGGTTCACCCACACTGAGCTCTGCCTGCCCCAGCTCTGCCCACCTCCAGCTCTGCCCACTACCACCTCTGCCCACCTCCAGCTCTGCCCACCTCCAGCTCTACCCACCTCCACCTCTACCCACCTCCAGCTCTGCCCACTACTAGCAGTCATGAAATCAGTTTGTCACCAACTAGCGTGCCTGGCCAGTTAAGACCACAGACTTTTGTAATCCTTAATACATACATACTGGTGGCTTACAAGTAAATTAGAAAGAAAACAAAGAGGAGTGAAGCAACTTTTAAAAGCAGAGGTAAAAGAAGTAATATGTTTCGTTCTGAATGTCACGAGGATATTTGAGAGTAGACGCCTTCTGCATTTGAGAAACACTTGATACAAATGACTGGACTATCCCAAAACTGGATGTAGTCAGCTCCGCTCAGTGTGGTCTCGTTCCACACCCTACTGCATCTGAAAAGAAAGATGGATGGACCAGTTAGTTAATAATTAGCTAAAGAAGAGCAGTCCCTCATAGCAGCAGTGTTCTGAACAGCACAGTGAGAGGTGTGTGTAGCTCTGGGGCCATGAAATGTGCTTGGTGATAAATTGAATCTCCTCTCTCATCTTTTTTCACCGTGTGCCACATACGCTTGACAGATTCACATGCCAGACCTAACACATCGATAAAATGGCCGCCGTGTAGAAGGCTCTAAATGTCAATGTAACATTTTAGCCATACATCAGTGTGAACACACGGGGTTTTACACATGCGATTGTGGTGTTTTATCTCGGACACATCTCTGTACATCTGCTTTTCATAGATTTCACACATAAGGGTTCCCTCCTGATTTGAAGGATCTGGCATGGCAACGGTCCTTTGTTGTTAGAGCAATAACACAAAACACAAAATATCTTTTGAATGGGGTGTCATCATAAAATCCTTCAAAACAAGACAGAATCATTTGCCTGAAACCCATGAATTGAAGGCAGAGGTTGTTTCATTTAAAGGGCTCATACTACACTTTTTTCTGATCTACGTTATAATGTTGTTCCCTCATCACAGACACACCTAGAGCTGTGTTTTGTTTCATTCACACATGTTTAACACACAAACCCTGCAAATTAAGGCTGAGTTCTTCTCACAAAATGAAAACACTCTGTTCTACCTTGTGATGTCATGTGGTAATACAGGAAGCGCTCCACTGTGTTTTTAAACTCCATACACCTTCACTAGAATCATTTGGATAATTTCAGCCCTGCAATTTCCAATCTCTACTGAATAAAAGGTAAAAGGCAGCTGTTAACTTTAGAGATGTAGACATTAGACAGACAAATAATTCAGGGTTACTCAAACATGTGTGAATGAAATAAAACATAACTCCAGGTATGTTTTTGAGAAGGTAACAACATTATAACATGACTGAAAGCTCAAGTCAATTTTGTGTAATATAGGACCTTAAAAGTTCATTGTTAGAGTGAAGACCAGAAGAACGACGTAGACAATAGACTAAATTGTTGATCCATAAGGGAAAAGAGTTGGACACAGTAGCTCACAAAATATTAAAATAGGTTATCAATATTATCAATACAAGTAAACATGTTGAAAAAGGGGATGTGTATGTATTAATATGCACTGGAGCCTATATAATGTAATGAATGGAGAGCAGTTTGTCCAGTGTCCTCATTGTGTCACAGCTGATCACATGTCCATCTTCACGGTCCAGTTTGAATTCATTCGTCGTGTTTGGTCTCATCATTTCAAAGACGGATATTATCTTAGCATGTGATTCCTGCTTATTCATTCACGCTCAGTTATAAGATTTTTGTTCTGCCTTTGTAATTTAGTTGTTCCTTTGAAAGTGGATAGTTTTGAGATTGAGAAGACCACATGAATAGTAGCTGGGTACATTTTTCCTTTTATTATTATACGCTTTCACTAGGACCCGAATGATACCTGTGCAGACTAGCAAGCCAATAAACTTGAAGCTGTGTGGAGTCTGTCATATCAGGTACATATTTCATTATCACACCATGTTTTATTATACTATTTTTGAAATTTCTGCCACATGCGCCCGGTCACACAATACATTTTTGACCGAGGGGCAATATTTCATGGTGCAAGTGTTTTTATGGAAGAATTATTTTGTAGACCTAATAAATATGCAGTTTTGAGCCCTGTTATGAGGGTGTGCGGTGCATTTGAATAATAGTGTCTGGTGCTGCAGGTGATTTGGAATAGATGAAAGCACATAATGAAACTGAGCTCTTATTAAATCCAATGCTTTATTCAAACCTCCTGGTTCTGGCACTGTTTACAAACTTTTGTTTTGGCTCAAGTTAATCACATTATATAGCCTTTGCTTTGACAGCTTCATCTGCTCTTCAGGATGGAGATTTATATTCGCAGTGATGTATAAACTGTATTTATCTCCCTGCTGTTGTTTCTATTTGGTTTACCAGTCTTTCAGCATATCAGCGTTAGTCCATCATAGGGATGGCCTATGTGCCGTAAAAGTTTGATCACGATTTTCTAGGAGCCACATCACAATTTTGATTTTATTCTGATCCATGTACAATTATATTATATTTATTAAGAGGTAACTCAAGTTATGTGCTTCTTCTGAAAGTTCACACTTCATTGCAGTTGGTTAAATCCGCTTGCCACTCACGAATAGGAGCTGTAGGTGGGAAAAGTGAATCACAAGATCACAGTTCCATATTTATCCCCATATCTCTATTAGATTATATAATAAACTATATTTCGATCACTCTGCTGAAGTGCCCCTCATGTCTGGTACTACGTCAGACCGCACAAATTAAACAGGGTAGACAGTTGTGTAAACTTAAAGAGGGATGTCTTCGAGCTGGGATCTCAAGCATTTGGCAGCAGCTTGTGGCCTAATTGCCCTTATCAAAATCATGAGCAGCCCAATGATGGCTGTGTTTAATGACCTGCATCCTACTGACATTTAGTGCAGTTCATTAATGTAGAAACGACAGGAGGGCTGATATCTGCTCCACTTGGACAAGATGGTTGCTTGCGTTATGTAACCAAGTCAGACGCCTTGGAGAGTATAAGACAGAGCAATGTATCTCGTGAACAGTTAATTAAGCCAAGAAAACACTAGCTGTGGCTCATTATATCTCAACTCTGTTTATTCAACTTCACAGCTTATTGACTCTGCGATACAGAAAATACAACCCCAGGAATGC